>MVGT01001697.1:61466-94350 GCA_002174775.1 Macleaya cordata
AGAGAGAGAGAGAGAGAGAGAGAGAGAGAGAGAGAGCTTCTTCTGTGATTCTGCTTAGTTAGTTATTAGCATTACTTATTAGTTTACTATTCTTCAGGATTTTCAGTTTCAGCAGCTAGATTAGGGTTACCGGATGTGGGTCTTATTTCTTATGGAGAGATGGTTGATCAAGGCCGTCAAATTACAGAAGCCGTGTCAATTCCTGTGATTGGTGATGGAGATAATGGTTATGGAAATGCAATGAATGTGAAAAGAACTGTCAAAGGGTTTATAAAAGCTGGTTTTGCTGGCGTAATTCTCGAAGATCAGGTTTATCTTATATTACTTTCATTACTAGTTCATCATATATAGGTATATCAAGATACAACATTTTTTTGTATGATAAACTTGAATGAATTGTGCTAAAGTACCTAACATGTTTGTATGATAAATTAGAATTGATTAGGATAAATTACCTAATATGTATCTTATGGGTATAAGGTACATTGGGTCCTTCGGAACGATTTGGGTTACTTATCAATATTATCACCACCCAATCAAAGAAAAAAGAATTAATATTATCATCATGAAACTTGTTTATACTTTTTCACAAAATTGGATTCCGAAACATGAATTGTTATCGGTATCAATGTTTATTGATAACATAGTGCATATAATGTGATCATTATAATGTTTTTTTCAATCTTCTGTAATTAAGTTGTGGGATTGCCTATGCTTTTCCCTTTTTTTACTGATCAAAGGAAAAAAGTTGCTATATATTTCCAAACAAGTTGCTTATCTTATGTATTGAAGATGCCTATGTATTCAAAGTGAGAACTGAAATTCTATTGCGAGTTTTTTGTTTAGTATGTTTTGTTGTTCATTGGGTAATCATGGTTTATATCATTTTGGTTTCTTGAAAAGGTGTCTCCAAAAGCTTGCGGTCATACTCGTGGCAGAAAGGTGGTTTCTAGGGAGGAGGCGGTAATGCGGATAAAAGCAGCTATTGATGCAAGGAAGGAGAGTGGTTCAGACATTGTTATTGTAGCACGGACAGATTCTCGTCAAGCTATTTCCTTCGAGGAATCTCTCTTGCGATCAAGAGCCTTTGCCGATGCTGGAGCTGATGTTCTCTTCATTGATGCACTTGCTTCCAGGGAAGAAATGAAGGAGTTCTGTGAGATTTCTCCTCTACTGCCAAAAATGGTATATTGTTTCCTATATAGATTCAGAAAAACCAACTAACAGGATGGATATGATGCTAATATATGTATTTTGGTTTAAAGATATCATGTCAAGTGAAGATTGAGTAGTTATTTAGGCATAGGGCGGTCTAATGTTAAACTGATAACTTAGCCCAGTGTTGGGGTTTAAGGGGCATTGTTGTAGGTCATAGACAAATATGTATTACCGCACCCTTTAACGGTAAAACTCATATGAAGTATTCCAAAATTGAGTTATATATACAACTTAAATCCTAATATGACCCCTTGCGTTAAAATCCTAGGTTTGCCCCTTCTAAAATCCTAATATAAAAACACTTAGTAACAGATTAGTAGTTTACTAGCTTACATTCTAAGAGAGGTGCTTTCTGATACCAGATTTAATACTTTATATTTGCTACTGTCAGAGGCCATGTATTCTTTGCAGTAATTTCAGGGGATATACTCATTTCTCGTATCTGATGCATTTGAGGGGGTGGGGAGGGGTGGGGTGGAGGAAATGGGAGATGGTTATTAAAGAGATATTGCCATTCTCTAAACGTGATATATTACTACCTTTTGGTCCTTAATTTTTCTATTCTAAATAAAAAAAATTTGTGTTTGACCATGCTTCTTGAATTTTATTAGTGTAGAAAATATAGTACTCTACAATAAAGCTATATACCCTTTTGTATGCTTGTGTAGGCCAATATGCTTGAAGGAGGTGGGAAGACTCCAATATTGAATCCTTCTGAACTTGAACAGATTGGGTTTAAAATTGTGAGCTATCCGTTGTCCTTGATTGGGGTCTCTGTTCGAGCAATGCAGGTAAAATATCTTATTCTTTTCCTTAGTTTGTCCAATATTAATGACACGGAGTAATTTGACTATGAAGGTTGTTAGGTTATTTTTTTTAGTCAGTTAAAAGTTGGATGGAATGAAGTACCTGAAACTTGGACTATAAGGATGGTTTTCAAATGGCTTAGCCTTGCACGTAATGTTGTAGGAACCACCACTTAATGGAGACCTCCTAACCAAAACAATTTCTCCTAATGGCTAAGCATTACATGTCTGATGGGGTAAGACCCAGCAGGTGAGGAGTCTCAGAGATGTCCTAATCCAAAGTTTAGCCGTTCAATTGTTCAAATGTCTAAACATCTGATCTATCAATTTTTTCCAGCATACTGCATTTTTCTGGCCATATAGACATATTAGGGCAATTATTGGGCTTGAGATTTCCCCAATTGGAATGAATCTCATTCCCTTGCATCCATTCCAGGTTGACCATCCTCATGTTCTACATTAGCTCCTAGGTATTTCATTTTTTCTTTTCTTTTCTTCATGAAGTTTGTGTTGTTTTCCACTGGCACATACTAGAGTCCTCTATAGAATTCGGCATATGGCCGAAGCAAGAGTTTTGCACCCCTGGAATTGGTAGTAGGAAAGCATTCTTGACCATCAGATAGATTCTGTCTGGATTCCATTGTGCGAATCTATTATCATTTATTCCCTGGTGTCCTGGACCCTTAAAATGCTTGTCAATTATCTATTTGTGGAATCAGCAAAATAAATACAGAGCTTATTAAGCAACTGACTCTGCACCGACCTGGCTAAGTCAACTTGATATGGATGGGCACCGGATACAGTCCAAAACTAGAACACCAACAGATTTATTGTTAATTCTAGTTATAATGTCAGGGAGTGGTGGTGCACCTTGATGAATCAGTTCCCAAAAATTGATCACTGAGTGATAGTGTGAGGTTTCAAACGTAGGTGCCCCTGATCATATTACTTGATGAATATTAATTCATTGAAGAAATTTAAGCAACATTAAGGAAATTTTTGCAGGATGCTCTTACCGCTATCAAAGGTGGTCGCCTCCCTCCTCCTGGAAGCTTGCCATCATTTGAAGAACTCAAGGAAACCTTAGGGTTCAATGCTTACTACGAAGAAGAGAAGGTGTATGCAACCAGTCAGCCGCTTTCCCAGAGAGGTGGGTAAATAGTAGAATTCTAATTTCCAAAGCATCAAATCCTTCTGAGATACCTGGAGTTTGGCCATGTCAATAGTCAGTCTGATATTATAGAAAGATTGGTAATAAAAAGATTAAATTTACTGGACTTTTATCAAATTGGCCAGTTTTTCATCAACTCATTCAAGTGCAGATCCCAAAGAACAGTTCCAACCTGAACCTAAGTCTTTCTTCCTAATTCTTTATTTACTCGCCAGCAAGCAGCAATGTATACAGTATCCAGCAGAGGAATCAAGATGATACTGAACAAAGAGGTCAAAGTCAACTAGATCCCGTTGTTGAAGTGATAACACCTGAAGTGTACTATGGTGCAGATGGTTCAAAGGGTCCTTTCTCTGGGATCTGGTCCCGCACATTAAGAGTCAAAGTCACTGGAAGGGATGGAACTGAGAAGCTTGAAGTTCGGATTCCTGTAAGTTATTTTAATTTTTACCCATACCAAGTATACAGAAGCGTTCTTGCATATATGCCAAGTTAAATATATGAATCTTAGGATTTTAATTATTATAATCTGAGATCATATTCATAATATTTCACGGTCTCTAAGCTAAGTCTGCGCATTTGGTATCCATTTAGCCATAGGAGGGAGGCAACTCGCATACATGCATTGCACGTGTTCCTTACATTTAGAATTCTACTTTTAGTTTGGGGATATGGTTGAGTATTTTTTTCTAGGGGTAATTTTGGGAAGAGAAATTTCTTATTCACTTTTACACTTGAGAGGGGATATGTGAGAGTAATTTTTTTCAGGGCAACTTTGGGAAGATAAATTTCACTTCATTGGCCGGACAGAGAAATGCTGTATTGACGGTTCATTTTGAGCCATCCTCAGGCCAATGGAAGCCTTTGTTTATATAGTAGAGATATGCATTATGCAGATAAATAACATGTAAGCACAATTCATAAATTGCAAAAATGTGCCAACATGCATTTGGTATAAAATCCATTTATCACTCATACTTAAACGGAAGTATGCGTAGCCTTGTGCACGGAGACATTTCCCTAGCAGCACACACATTCTTCAACCTAAGACGCGAATTAATTGTTTTAGCTTTAAATTATGACTTTTATGTTTACTCAATACTTCATCTGAATTGTTCTTTTCAACTCCAAAATCAATCATTCGTGTAATATTAGTTGAATGTGCTAACCATGTTTATGATGCATCAATGCGAATTAGAAAACTCAAATTCATCCACAGTGATGCATACATAAAGATCACTCAAATGTTTACACTTTTAATTTTTAGTACATTGGTAATACTGAAAAATGTTCTTACTTTAACAGGCCGGATTCTTAGAAGGGATAACTAATATAGTTCCAGGTACCATTTCTCATTCACGAAGTGACTGAAAGGTAACAATTTACATTGCTAGATTGAGGAATGCTGAACAGATCTAACAAAGTATTCTCTTCCTTTACTATGCAGCTTTGGGTGGTGTTAATATCAAATCATTGTTAGATGATGCAGCAGAGGAACCAGGTGGAAAGAAATTGTTGGATTTCAATGACACAATGGGTGACAGGATCCAAGTCTTTCTGGAGTAAATCCCATTACAAACATTTGAACTAAAGCTCACAAAGGAACAGGTACAAATCTTTGTTCTTCACAATTTGTAAAATCTGATTACTGTACTTGTTTGTTACAAATCAAAGTACCTAAACAGTGGAAAAAAAAAAAAAAAACATAACTCCGTTTCCAATTTATAATTGGAAAATTCAATTACTGTACTCAGTTTGTTACAAATCAAGTTACCTGCTCAATGAAGAACAGAATTTTGTTTCAATTCTCAAGAGAATAAGTTTATGGACTATTTGGTATAATATTATGAGAGTTGCTACCAAAAATCAGTTCCCAACTGACAGAATTTGCAAAACTGTAGTTTGAAATTTCGAATGATCTCTTCCACATTTGTTTTGTTTAGTAGGATTTGGATGTTGAAATTTGAGTAATGTTCAGGCCAGGCCATGTTTGGATGGCAGGAATGGAGTCACATTCCTATGAATGTTATTCCTGGGGAGGGAGAATCATAGACGCACCTCCTCTCATGGGTTTGCTATTCTCCTATTTTTAGTCATTTTTGGTAATTTTTTGGGAATCACATTCCTTAGGAATAGGATTCTAGGTTTAAAAAAGCCAACCAAACAATCCAAATATGGCCTCAATGCAATTAAGGTTGTTCTTTCATTGGGAATTCTAACTGGTAAAACAAATTATTTAA
Organism: Macleaya cordata; assembly: GCA_002174775.1. Taxonomy (NCBI): domain Eukaryota; kingdom Viridiplantae; phylum Streptophyta; class Magnoliopsida; order Ranunculales; family Papaveraceae; genus Macleaya; species Macleaya cordata. The sequence continues at coordinate 66,902 of MVGT01001697.1, forward strand.
CGAAGGGTAATTTTGGATCTACCCCACTTATTAGGCCTGTTTCAGGCTCTTACTTGGAAGATAGATGATAAAAGTAAGGGAAATCAGAGTTTTAACCCTAACTCGGTTGTACATGGTCAAATGACATTTTTACAAAAAATTGGTTTCTTGTGACGGTTTAAAACTGTGGGAAAACTGCATCAAAAACACCCTAGTTTGGGAAAATTGCACCCAAATCACTATTTTGAAACTAAAAACAAAAACAGCACCTATCCCTTATTTTACCCCAAAATACCTTTATTTTTAGATGAAATGATTCTACATATGGGTCTAAAATTGGGTCTAGATTGAAAAGTAATGGGTCTAGATTGAATAATAAAAGGTCTAGACAGTAAAAAATTAAGAGGGTATTTTTTAGAGATTTTGGTCAAAAATTGAGGGAGGGTGTTGTTTTTTTTATTTAGTTTGAAAATGGCTACTTGGATGCAATTTCTTCAAACTAAAGTATTTTTAATGTACTTTTTTCGATAACTATTTCCTTTTTTCAAAAAAAAAAATACACAACTAATTTTGGCCGAATTACATGCTCGTACTACTGTGCCTTTTGAAGCCGAATTCAAAGCATGAGCTTGGCATTTCAGAGTTACTAAATCAAAATGAGGGTTTTTTTAAAAAGTTTTATCATTTAAATTTTAACATTTTGGCAAGAAAATTTGGAAATCTCAAACATATTATCAATATTTCACGAAATTCGATTAGAAAACATATCTAGGGCTCTTTTGAGAACTTTGAGAAAATTTGAGAGGGCGATGATAGATCGTGCGAATTAGTAGGTGAAATTCCTTCGGCTCTTTGTTTCCCCTCCTTTCTCTTTCCATCACTCTCTCAAGTAATAATTTATGAGCCTGCTCGAAACCAATGTGTCATGAGGTGAGCTGCCTAACTAATGAGCGCACCACCAAGTTTTTGGGACTCATAATACCTCCCTAAAAGTATAAGCTGATACACACCAAACTGACACCCAAATTGACTAAAAAAGGACTTCAGTCATCATTTAAAACTACCCAGGGAGGAAAAATGCTTGAATCCAACGGCCAGAAATCACCAATCACGCCGATTTTTGGCATGTTGGTATGAACACAATGTGGGGCCAATATCAGTGATCCGAAGAAAAAAAAAAATTAGACGGCAAGAGTGCAGACTTTTGATCCACCCATATTGATAGAGAAAAACCAAATGCTGAATTTTTAGGGGGAAAGACAAGTCTTAAAGACAGATTTTCGGATTGATCAAAAGTCTAAAAAGTACGAAAACTAAATATAGTAGTGTTTTTGGATTCAGATTTCAGACTGAATGAACTGTACCATAATTCACATGAACTAACAAACTACAATTTATTTAAGTTTTGGACATCTTTTGTGAACACATTATGAATACCTTCTAAGAAATCCAGAAAAAATGCAACACAACAAAAAGAGTACACAAAAGAATTAATCAGATTTTATTGTTCATCAGAAGGTATACCATACCATATAAAAATCTTTGTAGTAGTCACAAAAGACAACCTGAGATAGGTCACCTTCTTTCTCTCTCTCATACACAAACTTCAACAACAGCTGAAAGCAACATCAACCCTAGAAGAAGACAGCTCTGAAAAACCCAAAACAAAGGGAAGGAAGGAAAAAGACCTAAGAGCATGAATTTGGACAACACATCATCAGTACACTCACAGTTTCTGACAAACTAACACAAGTAGCAATCAGAAGTACGATCTCTCCCCGAGGATATTCAACATCGTAGTAATAAGTGGGTGTATTAGTGGTAACATGCTGTTCTTACTCTCGGCTTTTCCTTCCTATCATAACCATAACCATAATCACATACCTATTTTGTTTACCTAATTAGAGCTCATCGATAGCCACCGTATGGGTTTTGAGGAGGATAACCACCTGATCCCATCGTGGGGTTGTAGCCTGGTATTGTAGGACCTTGCGGTAAGCCTGAGGGAGGTGGTCGCATTTGTGCTCCCTGACCCATCATATTCATCCCCATCGGCATGCCACCCATGTTGTTCATTCCCATCGGCATGCCCATGGCAGGGGCTGGTTGTTGATTCATGCCTCCATAACCTCCCATACCCATGCCCATGCCCATGCCTGCCATACCACCACCACCCATACCCATCCCCATGCCAATACCGGAACCCATCATGGGGTTAGGAGGAGGAGCAAGGGCACTTGCACCGGCACGTCCCATTCCAGAACCAGATCCCATAGCTTTACCCATGTTGATTGTAGATGTTACAGCTGTTTGTGGAACAGGTTTCTCTCTCTTCTCCTTGCGGTTGATTGATTCAAAATCGATTCCAATATCCGCCAATGGATTGGTTTTAGCTGCACATGAAGAAATTAAAAAGCGAACACTCAAGAAGTGAACAGGAAAGTTCTAGGCCACTAAAAAACTTGAAACTTAAGAGAATTGGGTAGCGTTTGGTTCATGATCTGGACAAGGTTCATTGTTTTCGAAAGCAAGGGATATAAAAAATTTATCCCAAAAGAAGGAAAAAAAAAAGTCGTTTTTAGCCAGAGAAAACAGTTTCTGCATTTAATATTAAACATGTTTTTGGATATTAAAAAGTTTCTGAACACAACACAGATTTTAGGATTGTATCCCAGTTGATGAAAACTCCTTTTTGGATCATGAACCAAACGCGACCTTAACACTTACGTCCAGATATATTCAAATTGACGAGCCCTCGGCTTAGTGTATCAGCCCAAACTGTCGATTTGGTCTCAAATTTGTCCTTTGATGGTTGAGGTTTAGCAGGTAGTCCTGTTGAAGCAGGAAGAGATGCTGCCTGTGAAGCGGTTGGGGCTGTTGATGGTCCCGTCTGTTGATAAAAGTTGCCAAGAAAATTACTGTTTTGCTGCGGAGCTGGTCCACTTGGAGCATTAAAAGCTCCTTGTGAGGCTACTGGGGCTCCATAGGGGAAGTTCCCAGGAACACTTGGCTGTGAAGGTCCACTTGGAGCATTAAAAGCTCCGTGTGAGGCTACTGGGGCTCCATATCCTGACTGCGGGGGGAAGTTCCCTGGAACACTTGGCTGTGAAGGTCCACTTGGAGCATTGAAAGCTCCCTGTGAGGCTACTGGGGTTCCATATCCTGATTGTGCGGGGAAGCTCCCAGGAACATTTGGCTGTGAAGGTCCAGTTGGAACATTATAACCTCCCTGTGAGGCTACTGGGGCTCCATATCCCGATTGTGTGGGGAAGTTCCCAGGAACACTTGGCTGTGAAGGCGGTCCAGTTGGAGCAGGTAAAGCTAAAAACGGCGACGCTTGAGCTGTTGACCCAGTAGGTGGGAGGATGTCTGCTAAAATATCAATACTTTGGTGCCCAGGGGATGGCTCTGATGGCAAAAATTGTGAGCTTGTGGAAGGAACTTGAACATTGGTGGCATCGGAAGGAGCAAAAGAAAGGCCCTGAAACGTGTCTCCAAAGTCAAATCCAGACGCTGTTTGCATCTGCACTGGAGCTGTTTGGACTGGTTCAGAACTTTGGCTCAGCGCAGTAGGCTGAAAGTTAGATGTGGAAGCAAAATTCTGTGGTTGCTGAGGTGGGATATTATCTGCGGAGGGGATGGCCTTGAAAGGAGAATCACCAAATGGATCTTCAGTAGGCTGTCAAAGAGGAGTAACAGAACGTACTTTTAGTCCCACTGAAGATTAATTGCAAGAAGAACATAAATAAGACAAACTAAATTGCTTTTCCAGATATAGACAAAGATCCTTCCTGCGACAAGATATAAAAGATGAGGATGAACTGAAACTCGTTTTATTCAATATTGGTTATTAAGTTTGTGGGCATCCAACTCAAAACTAATTGGCTATGAGTGGTCTGACCCAGGATCATTATATATTAGGTTTGCTAGGCTCTCATATCCCATGTGGGACTATTCTCATCACCCCCCCTCACATGTGGTGTTCTTTTGCGCCTAACATGTGGAACTCTTTTTTGGTGGAGGGGAGCACGTGTGGCCATTGGGCCTATCACGTGTGGGCCTGCGCTCTGATACCATATTAAGTTTGTGGGCATCCAACTCAAAACCAATTGGCTATGAATGGTGTGGCCCAGGATCATTATATATTGAAATTGCTAGGCTCTCATATCCCATGTGGGACTCTTCCCATCACGCCCCCTCACGTGTGGCGTTCTTTTTGGTAAAGAACTTACTTGCAAATATCACATGTTAACTAGAAACTCATAAAAAAAAAATCAGCTTCTTCTTAGGAAAATGGGAAGATTCCACACCAGAAAAAGTATTTTGTTTATTTTGGGAATGTGTTATTAAATTGTCCATGCAACAGAATTCTCTACTATTAAAAGGTTATCTCTCTCTTTCTTTTATTCTCTATCCTCTTTTTTTGTGTGTGTGTGGGGGTGTGGGGGTGTGGGGGCGGCGCTCGGGAAGGAACGTATTAGTTTTTCTCTGAAGAAAATGGAAAGCTTTCCCATATTAAAACCTACAAAGTGTACCTGATTCAGGACAGTGGATGCCGACGACAAAGCTACAAATGTGGCTCCGGAACCAGAATCAATGGGAACATCAGCTTCAGAGGTTGTGGTTGCAGAAGTTACCGGCATTAGAGCCAAAGAATTTGTAGAAAATGAATCTGACAGGGAACCAAGTAAATCCATTTCTCCACCACTTGCAGGAGGTGGGGAAGCTGATCAGAAAAAGAAAACAATTTATCAATTCCAAAATGGGGAGTTTCTTTCAGGAAACTAGCAGCAGCAACATACCCTACCAAAAAAATTTAATAACATGATAAACAAAAATAATAATTTATCCCATCCAACAAAATGATGGTAATAAAATGCATTGACCAGCATCTTTACCATTTAAAATGAAGATGTTGGTTCACTGAACGGCTTGACTTAAAAAAAAAGTAAAACTCTAGTAATGAACACACAAAAAAAAGTCATCCAAATATCAAAACTATATGTGAAGGGTATACTTGGCATTTTAATGAACTATAATTATTAAATAGTATTAGCTCCACTCTAGCATGAAATAACATTAAATAGCATGACTTAATGTCAAATAAATTTCAAAGTAATAACCCCTCTTTGTTTTCCACATTTTGCTCCATTTTTAGAGAACAACATGAAATTTAGTATGTGGATCATAAAAATCACTTTCGCAGATCAAACTACCGAAAAATAAGTTCGCGTGCAAATGCATGTGCCGCCCACTAATACATTTAATAAGAAAGCAGTCTTTTTACTCCAAGGTTCACTAAAGAATATAAAAGAGAACATCATTAATCTATCCAGGACTCATGTTTTGAGATGCAAACGTTCGAAATATGGGGGAGATGACCACACTTTGGACCACATAGTGGATTCTTTCCAACTTCGAACACACCCACAAAGAATCATTTTGAGAATCTTAAGGCATGACATAGTTTAATCTGGAATCGGAAGGTATTAAACAGACATCTCATACCTGAAACAGAACCCCGTGGGTCAAACTCATCAAAAGCATTAGTTTCTTGGTTTGCAGGAGCTGGAGTTGTACCAGACCCACTGGTCACTGGACTTTGAATTGTGCTTCCAGGCGGAGAGGATGCTTTAGCAATAGGTTCTACTGGAGTATCTCCATCCCTTTCAGTCATGAAAATGTCAGAAATAACTTAAAATGATCACAAAAGCGCAACTCATGTGGTCATATTAGAATTCAGCCATACCTTTCATCATGAACAGGGCTCCGAGCATCGCTTACTGCTTCTTCATAACTAGGGGGAGCACCAATGTTCTGTTCAGAGAACTTCCGCTCAAGCCGCCTGTCCAAGAGAGAAAAAAAAATTCTGTTAGGCTAAAACATCTAATTGTGCATTCAATCTGAAACTGAAACTGACGAAAAGACATCCAGAAAGTCGAAAATGCATTTACCTTTCATCCTGAGAATGGTCTTCGGCTCTCGCATCACTGCTTCTGCAATTAAAAAAAAGCTATTTATAACTGTATCTTCAAAGTGAAAGGTAAGGATGCATTGGTAAGAGGACTGGAATTTACTGAAATTCAGTGCATCACATGCAAAACATTTTATAGTGGACTAAATGAATTAGAGTACCGGAGGATTGCCTCCAGGGTGAAAAAAGCACATGCATAACAACTAAGTACAACCAACATCACACAAACCTTTTTGCTGGCCAAGTTATGATAGATTGTTTAAGAAAAGTAGAGACATACCTTGATGAGTAGCGTCCATCATCGTCAAAAGCACGTTCCCTATATCTATCAGAACTCCTACTTCTTGAGCCAGACTGATAGTCGTCATTGCTTCGACTTCTTCCCCTATAATCATCATCCCTGTAACCATCCCTGCCATAGCGTTCCTCAGAATCTCTACCATAACGGTCTCCATCACGACTGTATGAGTCACCACCTCTACTGCTCCGATCATCATCCCTATAGCCATATTCTCTCTCTCTCCCATAACCATTTCGGTCATCATCTCTACCTCCATAACGATCATCATCATATCGGTCACCATATCCTCCACTGGGCCTATACATTCCCCCGGTTGAAGTTGTGTTTCGAAACCTGTGAAGTTTTACAAACAGTGTTACAAATTCAAGAGAAAATCCCAGGGAGGTAAGCTCTCGCAAGATTTAAACATTCCATATCTTTGTTTTTCTTAGGTTAACACAAGAAGGATCTCAAGAAATAGAAAGAAAAGGGTAAAATAAGAAATTAATTAATCAAATATATTAGAAAACTTGACAAAATTTTCCCATAATTTTTATGACTCAAATTAAAAAGTTAATTCTTAAGCAATATAATCTCTCAGTAGAGAGTTCAATCATGTTTAATCTCAGAAACATCTAGAAAATAGTATAGGGATCTAGGTAAAAGCATAAACGCATAAAAATTAAATGCATGCATTAAAGATGTTGAAAATCCATTCAACTGTCCTGGAAAGTAGACTCACTTGTCCCTGTTGACAAGAGCTTTCTGTCTAGCTTCTTGAATTCTTTCTTTATCATTCACTAGAGTCACAATAGACTGAGATTTCTTTCTGACATTGCTTCCCTGGTCCCTCCCACTGGAATCGATATATTGAAAATCGGATAATGTCTGCAGATATGACAATTTCCGAAGTTAACTTAGTAAATATACACAAGCAGCAGTATATACTAGCCAAAAGTTGCAAAAGACAGTCATTTAGGAGTATGACTGTTAATACCCGATTGTTGATGTATAGATTCGAACCCACATTGAGTAGGAGAAAATTATCAATTATACCCGATAACAAAAGTAGCACAGTTGTGAACTTGCATAAAGTAACTGAAAATTACCGATATTTGGTATGCATGTTCCTTGATCTCGTCTATGACACGTTCAGACCCATGGGCTACCAGGTACTCAAGAACAGTCAGCGCCTGAAGCTCAATGCAGAAAGTTGTTAGCTGCAAATGAAACTAATTTCTGGAAATAAACGAAGCAAAATATAACAGTAGGAATAATGTGCAAGGTCTACATCAGATCAATATTTCAGCCAAAACAGTTGATCTGTGTAAAACCCCCAACAGGAAACATTTGACTAGCACGAGTTTTGCTGAAAGAGGTGGTGTGAAGTTGTGAACACAACCTGTAGCCACCGCACAACTAGATACTTTTCCTTTTTAAGTTTTTGGGTCATTTTTAGCTTGATTGAAATTTCAAGGGTATGTTTGTTTTTTACCCATATCAATATTTGCGATATTGATGAGTGATGGGTTTATGGTTTACATAGCACACTAACAAAACATGTTCTCCCTTTGGTAACTCCATATATTTCTCCTCTTGGGATTCCTCCTCCTTTCTCTTTTCTTTTCTCACTCTATTAACTTCTTATATATACATCATCTTTAAAGTTTCCAACAAGTTTATGGGAACTAACTAGGTCCCTGTGTTGGATAATAGCCTTGTTTGATTTTCTAATCAAATTTTTTATTGGTAAGAGGAATTTATTAAAGGGGGCAAAAGCCCAAAGATACATGAGGATGCAAAGCAATAGAAGTAAAGACGCAACACCCTCTGTAGAACAGGAAGGCGAAAGATTTTCCAGTCAAAATACCTGAGAATACAAATTTGCACCCTCTTCCACTCAAAGACATACAAACATAAAGAAAGAAAAATAACTAATGAACAACACCTTTAGCGAGAAAACTCTGCATAGCTAATGGTAAAAACATCAACAAATTAGCCACAATAATGAATATCGTTTGCCTAGTAACTCAGTTTGTTTAGTCCATCTTTCAAGCAATAGTAACGCAAATATTTGCTTTTTATTTTTTTGTATTATTTAGGCATAAAATTTGAGATAAAAATGCTAAATATCGCAAAAGCTAAAGCAGACTTCACCAAGGATACCCTCTTTCCCCTTTTTATATCATAATGGTAACAAAGGCCTTGTTGGCAAGGGCAAGGGACCAGTAATGATCTGAAGCCCTGAAGGCTTTCAGATCACAGTCCATAGGGCACAATGATCTCCCACCTCCAGAAAGCAAATGATAGAATTTCCTTTTAGCAGATAATCACGAAATATATTCTCTTCCCGATCCATTGTCATATGCTTTGGAGCAGTTTCAGGTTTGAGAATTAGTTTAACAAACAGCCAAGTAGTGGGAGAGGGTAGTATCAGCAACATGAAGTCATACGCGGAAAATCTGGACTGCAGTTGATAGCCCTCATACCGAGTGTTTCTCTGGAAACCAAACTCAGAGCCATTGCAAATCGAGATCTCGTGATAGAAAGGTTCCATAAGATAAGAAGCTTGATGTCTGGAAGATATGGACCTGTCTAAAGTTGGTAAAGGTGACTCTTATAAAAAGTACAACATCCAGCTTCCGATCTACTTGTTCGGGTCCTCAAATATCGGCTAAATTCAACTTCTCCTATTTCAATTTTGATGGATAAAACCACAAGGAACCACTTAAAATGTTCTTATATCATGCAATATCTCATTTCAGCAATGAAGTAAGTGAAAATGCATATTCCCTAAAGGCTCTGGTAATAAATATGTCATTTACTTGGTATAAATATGAAATAGCTGAATCATTGAGTTGATCTTAGACGATCAGTCAGCCCAACCAGAAACACCTGTGACCTGACCACTAAACCACCCCATCTCCGGTTCGAACCCCAGACATTTAATCAAACACATGAAAGAATAGAATAATCTAAGGTATGGAAAAAAAATAAAGCATCACAAAACTACATAAGTAATTCAGAATTAGTGAGAATAAGCTATTTAGTGCTGACGTTGTACAAAGAGTAAAGGAAATGTACAAACCTTGTAGACATGCCGCCAATTTTTGCCAGTATCATTGATCCGCTTCCAAAGCACTGCCATTATCATCTGATATTCATGACTGCAGAAACACAATGAAATAAGCATTTATGAACGAAATGCAGTGGAACATCCATATAAAGTTAAAATACACTTACTAGTTTCTGGTAGCCTGTGCAATATCTGCCAGATGTGATCCATGAGGACCCCATGGCTCATTGCTCGTAGCATCAAGAACCTATAACATATGACGAGAAAGATATATTATTATTTTTTTCCTGATCCTGAATGAGTAAAACCTAGTGTAATAATAACTTCCAAACTAACTGATCCAAATAATATCCAGGTTTAAGCAATGTTTTACCACAGCATCAGGTGCTGGAAACTGATAAGACATAAACTATCTAAACATTAATCTAAATGTTAAAAAAATAAAAGAAATAGCAAGGACACTGAGAAGAAAACCATTACCTTCTGTTCTATTCCAGGAACTTTGAGAACTTTCTTGTTCACCTCCCTCTTCCTGCAAAACAGGGACAGTGTTATTAAGTCTAATGTGGTTTCCCAAATAATTTGTAGTAGTAATTTTACAGTATTTAAGGACACAATTCTAGAGACAATGTGGCTCCACATAGTTGAATGTTGAAACAAGATTTATGATACCAAACCGAAAATAGTTGAGATAATAATTATGTCAATTCATCTTACAAGTAATGCTTGAGAAAACCCATATAAATATACAATTAATCGAGTCAATTCCTATATGGAAGCACTACAATATTTACATGTTTTCATTTTTCATCTTTTTTTCCATTAAGTGGTGTGCAATGTGTATACATCAGTGTTCCAGTAAGGTTAAAGTGGGGAAAAGAAAAACCACAAGTGAATATAAACTGGTGAAACTAATAATGTCAACTTCTTACAGGTCCCTGACAGTTTGATCAAAGGCCTTCTTCATGATCGTTGAGATCGGAAATCAAGCCCACTTCTAGTGCACTTAACTTCAAAATCCCTCGCAGTGTAGCAACAAGCACTCACTGATAAACACCTGAATACAAGTATAATTGCACTTAGCATCTAGAAGAAAGTAAGAGATGTATACAATAACCAAATTAGAGCAACACACAAAATTCAAATGAAAGTTTATTAAAATAAAAGATTAAGAGACCATACAAAAGTACTGTAAAGAAACATGTGATAAAGTAGCAGAGCAGACAATATTCCAAGAAGCTTAAGAACAACTTCCTCTTCAAAAACAAATAACTCCAATAAAGTAATCTTACTCCTAAGAATCAGGGAAACTATATAAATCAAATCATCCACAATCAGAGATAGACAGAATAAAAGATGATCACCAAGACTTTCAGATCAAATGCAACAAAATCCATGGAAGTAGTGACGGAGAAACACATCCATCTAATGTGGTGCCAACACTATTTCGGGTTCATTTTGCAGAGTCACAAGCACTAAGTTGATTCCATCTAACACCTCCTATGAAGCCTATGCTATTTGAGACAGATGAATGTTGATGATGGAAAGACAACTACCCAAAAGGACACATCCAAGAAAATCTAGGAATAATGAGGATAAAACAAATAAATGGTGAAGGTCAAAGACTGTAAGCTTAATGCCGAAAATGAGGTGCATTGAAGTAGTAAAAAAGGATCTGCAAACACATATCTTAGGTCATCAACATAAGATACAGCCCTGCAATGAATTGAATGATGAATATAACTCATGTTTCCGGGAACGTATAATTGGGATAAGAAATTTCAAAAATGCCAAAGGAATGTATACTAGATCTCCAGGAAATTAGTTCAGATCCCAAGGAACAAAACAAAGATCTGAAGAAAAGATGATATTTTTAACATTTTCAAGCGCTCCTCATTGTCCTCATACAAAATTCGAAGCAAGAATTGAAGAAGCAAACAAGTTTTTGTTTCTGAATAGATGTGGAAGCAAAAAATCTAAAACCAATTCTGACTACAAGTCAAAAGACATAAAAATTGGTAATTTCTACCCATTGAGACCAACAATAAGATCAAAACCGATCTAAATGCATAAAAAATCAATGAAATCCAGCTAAAATCTAATCAAATACAACATCCCCATTGAAATATCAAAAATTTCAAATTCGATTTCAGCATCCAAAACCCAAATCAAGCTAAATCCCTTTCAAATTCAAATCGAATTCAAGCATCAAGAACCTTACTCGATCCGAAGCCCTAGAAAACAGAAACAAAACGAAATTGATCGGAATCGAATCGAGAAGAGTGAGATCGAGAGAATCTAACCTGAAATTTGTCGGTAGAAGGTCAGATCTGATGTCGGAGACAAGAAGGAGGAATGAGGAGAGAGAAAGAGAAACCGAAGAAAAGGCGAAAATCGCGAAGAGCTTCTCCTGGGGCTGGTCTACGAATGTATATTTGAGAGAAGAAGAAGAAAAATGAGGGCTTCTCTTTCTCTCTCTAAAATCTGAAAATTCGGAGGAGAGAGAAAATAAAAGGCAAAGAAACAAAGACAGCGCACCTTTGAACGCTCAACGTTAAGACATTTTTTTTATTTTCTTTTTGTTGAAAATAACTTTGTTTTATGCTTTTTTGTGTCTAGTGTAATAATTAATTAACCTAGATAAATATTATTTTACAGCTAAATTTACAAAAAAAAAAAAAAAAAAAAAAAAAGAGAGAAATCGTCAACGAACAATGATATAAAATGTGTTCTGACACTCTTAAACTATGCATAGTTTTTTATATTTTTTAAGATTTATTGAATCCAAATGGGATTTGAACTTAGATATGTGTTATTAAAATAAACGGAGTTTACAGAAGAACTTGGGCATCCCTTCCATAAAAGAGAGGTGGGTGTTCCAAAGTTTTAACCTTGCCTCGCGAAAGAAAAGAGTTAGTTAATTTTGTTATTTTGAGCTGCATTTTGTTGAACTACAGAAGAAAGGTGATGCTAGACTTACAGAATTCCCTACAAAAAATCACAATCTACGATGGTTGCATTTCATCCCTAGATGACGCATATCACGAGACTCTGTGAGACTCGTACACTACCATTGGATTGCACAGTCTGTCGAACTCATACACTACTCATCCTCAAATTGATCTCACATTGTGTTCCATGGTGATGGAACAAAAACAACATTTTCCATAGTGTGATTGGTGGAGACTGGAGACTTTTTTAAGTCCAAGCAATTAGGGTGGTTTTTTTTCACTCATGTTACACTATTTATCCTTTTACTTAATTTTCATTTCCTTTCCTTCCCATTATATAAAGGGTTGTTGTTAACTGTTGGAAGGATGCTTTTTCAATTGTGAAATTCCGGCTGGATGGATGATAGACGTGTAAAGTTGGTGCAAAAAATAGCACTCCTAGATTCTGTACTCAATTGTTTGTTTCATTACTTTGTGCAAAGAACAAACACTCCCCACTCCCCACTCTAATTGGGGGAAGGTTTATAGTTGCACTCCGAAGTCCACTATCCAAACAAAATAATAGAATTCTAGAATAACTTTTGTGAAGAACCAATAAGAACCATCAAATTAGTACCACTTGAAAAAAAAAACAAAAAAAAAAAGCCTGTGTGCCTATGGTAGCTGAGTACTTATTGTGTTGAGAATTTTTTCTTGGTCCAAAAGAAAAACCTGATAGAGCTACTAAATTTTGAGCTAATACTTTTCTAAGTAGCATATGTCAATTAGCATAATTATTAGTACGCTTATTTTTGTTGACAGTTTTGGAACGAAGGAAACCTTTGATCATCGACCAAGTTTTCTAGCTGTCGAAAATCCAAACACTTGTTATTTTAGATTTTCATAACCTTTACAACAATGATTATTGCGGCTTGGGGTGCCAGCCTGGTTGGAATGCCTCGCCCGCATAGTGTTGTGGATGGTTTTTTACTTTTGTGTCTTCTACTTTGTTCGGAGCCTGTCTCTACATTTGTAATTTTATATCTGATTAATATATTCTTGTTTACCTAGCAAAACAAAAGTTACTGATCTCACTAAAAATAGGTTTACCGTAAAAAAAATGAAGAAAAAAAACTTGATAGAGCTATTAAATTTGGAGCTAATATTTTTCTAAGTAGCATATGTCAATTAGCATAATTAGTAATGTTTATTGTTATTGACAGTTTATACCAGGGTTCTATTCTCTTTAGCAATAAGTTACTGATCTCACTAAAAACAAGTTCATCTTGAAAAAAATGAAGAAGAAAAAGAAAAAATTGAGGGCCACAAATTAGTTTAAATTTTTTAAAATAATATATTTTTCTTTTTGATAGATGGGATTAATGGACAAGTTGCAACAAGGTATATATATACCATAAAAAGTGGGTGAGAAGTTTAGAAGAACTGTCAAACATATGCAGACCTCAGAAAGCTCGTCACCACGTACACAGAAAAGAAGACCACCATAAACGCAGGAAATGATGCTAAAGAAATTAATTAAATAGGCCAAACTTACTCAATAATACTGTGGTTGCAAAGTTTGAACCCCAAACCTTCCATGTTAAAAAGAGACATAAGGAATGGACCCAAAAAATAAAAATAAAAAAAATTAACTACAACCCAAAGCAAAACTTCAGATTACAATCAAACGCAAAGATAAAACTTCCCCTTCCTTAATGATTTAAAATTACATTGTTAAAAGGGTACATCAGGGTAGATCAAAGAAAGTCCCGTGCTATCTAATATTATATTGTCAAAAGAAACATCTTAAAAGTTCTTTACAGACAACCAATAAAAAAAAAAACCCCAAACTTTTGATGTTTAAAATGAGCTTATGCACATTGGCCTCCTTTCCTTCAGCGATCCTAAAGTTTCCAGCTGGATTAATTAACATAAGGGTGATTGTTTTTTGCCACTAAATTGTGGCAGATTCACACAAAATATTTTTTGTTTTTCATCACTTACTAGTTAGTGATAAGAAGCAAACTTTTATATTTAGGCCTCAAACAAATTAAGTAATAGTAAACAATTTCCAATCACTTACTACCACTTAATGGATTGGCGCTCAAAATTAAAGGTTTACATTACTACCACTAGTTAGTGGTGAAAAATAAAAAGTATTTTGTGTGGGATTGCCACTCACTTACTACTACTTAATAGGTTAGCGCCAAAATTAAAAATTTGTCTCTTACTACCACTGTATTTTGTGTGGGTTTGCCACTTACTTGCTACAGGCGCATAAAATTGCCCAAAATTAAAGGTTTGCCTCTTACTACTACTAATTAGTGGTGAAAAATAAAGAGTAATTTGCTTGGGATTGCCACTAATTAGTTGCAAAAACTAATCACCTCCTAAGTTAATTATTACATGTTGCACTAAACATGTTTTAACCTCTCTTTAACTCTCTTTATCTGGCACACATTGATATGATTCAATAACTGATTTTTTTTTGTGAAACTAATTTTTTCGCTACTTAGATCATCGTCACAGAAATTAATAAATTCCAACTCTTTTAACCCCACGTTATAGAACTATGTGAAATTTTATGACGATGCTCTCTACATGACAAGAAATCTTCTTTACAATAAAAATCAATCGTTTTGAATAATCTACATGGAGACTATACCAACCATTTTGGACCATCTATTTGGGGATTCCATGAATATGGCTTAAGGGAAGTGTAATAATAAATTGATTGTAACAAGTAATAATTGAATTAGCTGGAAGTATCCATCCCTTTTCTTCTTTTTTTTGGCATAATAAAGTATCCATCCCCTTTTAAAAACTGACATGATGATGAATTTCTTTTATGTCGTTCTTTAGTATTCGTTCATAATTCAAACAACAAATATGACACCTTTAAACCAACAAATTAAAACGCAGACCTTAAAGATACACAAAGTCCAATGCAGTGCGTTGTACGTGATCTGTGCATTGAATTTAGATCATAAAAACTCATAATACTTCACATTTTTATCTATTAATACTATACATTTTTACACCCCCTTTACACCAAGATGATTCAAAAAGCTGGTGGTGATTTATGTGAGAAGATCATTGTCAAAAAAAATTAACCTCTAGATCATCTCTATACGAGATTACAAACAAATGTAAGAATAAGATGGATAGAAGTGGAACACGTAAAAGATTTTTAAAAAATGAATGAAAGATGTAAAATGTAAGAAAATTATCCAACCTAAATTGTCCTCTAATGCTGTACGATGTAATGACACGGCTTCAATCTGTTAATTGGAGATGATTTGGAGCCTCGTTAAATAGTACATATATACAAAATTGGATTTCATTATACCAAAAATTCAAATTAGAAACTTTCAAAAAATAAGATGGTTATAAGACTTCTAACCTCATTAAATATTAGTTGAAATTTAACGATAACATAAGCTAGTAGTCCATCTTATTGTTGATTTTAGACTAACTCGGTGTCTTAAAAACTTACAGTTCGGTTCAACTGGTGAATCGATTACCTAGCTCTAAATCTGGGTTGGGTTAACACTGACCCAAGGTTTTTTTTTTTTTTTTAAATCGACCTTTTCTTACAAATATAAAAAGTAAATAATAATTGGAACCATAGCAAAGAAGTAAGTACATGCAAATTTTACGAACGATACCAAGCATTTCACTTAATGGAGTTATCTTGGCTTTATGTAAGGAACACTATATTTCTATCACTCAAGCCAATTCTTTAACTCAATTGACCCACCGGTCAACCCACTGGTTGAACTAAGTTGACCTAATCCGACTGATGTCTTGTCCTGGTTAACCTACAATCCGACTCTTAACACATTGGGATGACTTTTTCATATTAAGGTGAACTTCGCCAAACTTGGAGGATGATTAATCTCTCCCCAAGCTTGGCTAAACTCTTATCTTTTCTCTTCGCTTACTCTACTACATGTAACTAATACTCTACTTTAGGGCTGGAGCCTCTTATATCTATCTATTTGATTTTACAAATCCAGATGAGTTTATTGATGTCTTTAGATTCTGTCAGTACAACTCCTTAAGAGTTTGTAGATGCCATAAATTCTATTTATATAAGTCCTCATGAGTCTGTAAATATTGATGAACTCTATCATAATTCTTCGAAGTCCGTCTTCTTCAAAAGTCCACCAATATTCAAAAAAGTTCCAAGACTCCCTAAATTTCTGTTAAAAAAAATAACATCACAACAAAAAATTCAAACCCTCAAAATCATTTCAATGTAAGCCCTAAAGACCACAATATATGCACATCATATGACCCCACAGGCGACTGTAAACACAATGTAGTAGAGCTCACGTAACCTTTGAAGCGCATATTCTATTGTTTTATACTTCACTACTATTCTGACGCTTATCCGCCTTATTTGGTAAAGCCACCTAATTTGTTGCACGTGTTGCAGACGCCCTAAAGTCTTCAACTACCAGTTATTATGATATCTTCCTTCCCGTCTCACCGTAAACATTGTATACGTCCGTACAAAATTGCATCTAAATGATTTAAGGGCCCGCAAAGAGATTATTTAATAATGAACTGACGATCTCAACCATAGAAATCTTTTCTTTTGGTCAAGATCCTTTATCCTGTAGGCCCGACTCCTTGAATTATTGTACGTAGACAAACATAATATCGTTTATTCCAGATTGTTCCCACCTACCTATCTACAAGTCTCAAGCAGGTGTACCGTACACACCCTGCGCAATCCAGAAGTTACTGCCTTTTCAGTTCCAAAGATTTAACTGTCTCCTTCACTGCTTGACTCATTTTTGTCATCTCATCACTCTCTGTTTCTCTCTCTAAAACTTTCTTCGGCGTAGCAATGCTTGGAGAGTGTGGATTTTTCCCGTGTTTCCGCCGGAAATCTGACACAGTCGATACTGATCTTGATCCGGTACTACTGGTTTCTGGGATTGGGGGAACAATCTTGAACTCCAAAGATAAAAGGACTGGATTTGAGATCAGGATTTGGGTTAGAATCTTATTAGCTAATTGGGAATTTCAGAAGAGAGCTTTATCCCTCTACAACCCTAAAACAGGTTCAGTTCCTATCTCCTCTTTCACTTTCTCTCTCTAGAATGCTCCCTTTCTCTCTCTAGAATCCTCTCTCTCTGTTTCTAAATTATACAGTTCAACTATGATATCTGATTGCATAGCAATTTCACTTGGCACACCTGTACACGGATACACACTTTGAGCTTACTGAAAAGATTATACACTTTGGTTTATTGCACCACTATTTTTGTGGGACTCACATTTAGATGATCTAGAGCAGGATGTTCTCGGCACCACGTCATCATATCAGGAAATCAGACCATTCTATAACTTCTAATACTCTCAAATCAGCCCTAACAAATTGGCATATTTTTAGGCATCTCTATGAAATGTTGATTTATGATAAACTTTTGATGGGTTAGAAGTTGTTGATAAACTTTTTGATGGGGTTAAAATTTTTAAAATGGTCTGCTTTCTACATCATTTCTATGGGTCCCACAAAATAGTGGTGCAAGAAGCCATGGTGCAATATCCCTTCTCAATTATTAATGGTTCATATAGTTGTGATGTTATCAGCTTGTCCAAGAAAATACTTTCTGTGCAGTATACTTAAGTGGAACTGAAATTTTTTTGAAAGTAAATCTTGATATATTAAATTTTTGGAATTAACACTGTCTGACAATTTGAACCGAAGTGAGAGTAAGAGTAATGCTACATGTACGAAAAAGTTTAACAAAAAGTTTGACAAACAAGGTGGTGAGATCTTAGACAAGATCCCAATGGTAAAACTACATCAGTAGTGCTATTTGATCTGGCCACCTCATTTGTTGTCAAACATTTTTATTGAACTTTTTGTGCAAGTAGCATTACGATATCAATCTGTTAAGCTTTGTTTGTGATTGATAGGATGCTATTAAGTCAGAGTTATGGCGGCAAGATTATGTTGGCCTTGAATTATGAATTGTTCTTTCATATGGTTAGATAATTTTTTAGTTATCAAGTCTCTGGATTAGTTTTCTTGAAGCTGATTCTAAAGTAAAGAGTTTGGTTTTCCAGGTTATACAGAGTCATTGGATACGAACAGCGAAATTGTAGTGCCTGATGATGATTATGGACTTTATGCAATTGACATTTTAGATCCCTCATTGGTAAGCTTGGCAGTTTTTGTTTTGTATTACATTTTTAAATGTATGACTACATGTACTAATGTTTTTTGACAGTTTAACTGCATTTCCTTCATCTGTT
This sequence comes from Macleaya cordata, assembly GCA_002174775.1. Taxonomy (NCBI): domain Eukaryota; kingdom Viridiplantae; phylum Streptophyta; class Magnoliopsida; order Ranunculales; family Papaveraceae; genus Macleaya; species Macleaya cordata. Next base: position 85,417 of record MVGT01001697.1, read on the forward strand.
TTTCTGATGTATTCTCTTCTTGATGTTTCAGTGGATGAAATGTATACAAGTAACAGACGTATATCATTTTCATGATATGATTGATATGCTTGTCAGATGTGGGTATAAGAAGGGAACCACATTGTTTGGATTTGGTTATGACTTTCGGCAAAGCAATAGGTAGTCAACTATCAACTGGTTAAAGTTGATTATATCATTTTATGGTTTTCAGGTGACTCTATCCACAAACAAGCCTTGCTAACTGTTATGACTCAGTGCCACTAGAGTTTCTTAAACTTGCATATGATGAGGTATCTCGGTAATCCCAGCTCTAGATTGTCTATAATGTTCGCAGAATCGACAAAGTGATGGAAGGTCTAAAAGTAAAACTTGCTGCTGCTTACAAGGCTTCAGGGGGGAGAAAAGTGAATCTAATTTCACACTCGATGGGTGGATTGCTCGTATCGTGCTTCCTGTCACTCTATCGTGATGTAGGCATATTTCTGTCTTTCTTTCTTTTTTAATCTGGTGTATACTTTAATCTTCCAGGAATTTTAGCATATTTTCATAGAATATAACCTTTCTTATGTGTATCCTGAGAGGCATGACCTATGATCTGTGAATCATAAATTGGCAGGTATTCGAAAAGTATGTAAGCAAGTGGATTTGCATAGCCTGCCCATTTCAGGGTACTTACTTTCGCCCCCTTCTTTTGTTGTTTTCTCCCTTATGGTTCTTATTGTCTAATGTAAGAGGAATGCAATACATTGATTGTACCTGAATACTGGTTGTATCAAATGTTTACCAGGTGCACCTGGATGTATCAATGATGCTCTTTTAACGGGGTTGGAGTTTGTAGAAGGATTTGAAAGTTACTTTTTTGTATCTCGGTGGACAATGCACCAACTGGTAATTCAAGTGACATGACTCACTGTTTTGGGTTAGTCTGTAGCTAGGCATCTGTTCAAACTGCCAATTGGATAGTAATTTCATAGAAATTATACTCTCTTGCATCACCTGATCTCTTCCACTCTTTTGCAATATCGTTTGAGGTTTGAGTATATTGGACCCATATCAACATCATCTTGCCCTACTGCTTCTAATTCCATTACTATGATTTTTGGTTGCTTTACGTCTGGCTTAGATCAAAGGTCGGTCTAACCATATTTCTTGGATGTTTGAAGTTCAGCATTTTGGACTACATCCTTCAGTGATCTCTCGTACATGGTTAGGGTGTGAGTTGAGGGCTGTGGCTGTTATGATTTTCCTGTCCTATTTCCCCAATAGGGATACCTATCCATGGATTTTCCACGTTGATCTAGAGCATGACCTGAGTCATGTGGTAAATAAGGCAGAATTTGGATACAGATAACGTAAGAGTACCCCTCCTACCCCAAGTTTTTTGACCAGCTCATACCATGGATAAGTTCATGAACTTCCTGAATAACTTGGGTGCAGAAAATGCTGTGTGGAGTTTTTCCTATTCCAAATAAGTGAATCAAGTATTCGACTAAGCTTAGAGGATAGAAGTCCGTCAATTGGTGCAAAAAATAGTTGAATAAATATCCAGATCATCCATGATTTAATCTAGTCTATTCCTGTAACCTAGAAGATGTAATCTGGAGTCTCACCACTTCCATGTTCATTGCCTTTTGCTTTAGCATGTTGTTTCTTTATTCAATTCCAATCTGGCAGTCATATATATTTCTATGAATTGTCAGAATGTTCATATTACTTGAGAGTATAGGATTTTATGCTAAAGTATCATTAATTGTTTGGATGTGTAGTTGGTTGAATGCCCATCAGTCTACGAGATGTTGCCAAATCCATTGTTCAAGTGGAAAAAACAACCTCAGATTCAAGTTTGGCAAAAACAATCAGAAAGCACGGGAACTTCAATCAAATTGGAATCTTATGGCCCATGTGAAAGTATCTCTCTGTTTGAAGAAGCTTTGAAGGATAATGAGGTACCCCTTAAAGCTTCAATACTTGGTTTCACATTTCAAAAAGAAAAAAGAATCTCAAATTGCTGCTTCATCTGGAGATTTTCATCCATACTAAGCATTTACTATCTTTTTAACTGTTTCTATTCACTGCTTTCATATAAAGATCAAATATAATGGGAAGCTGGTCGCCTTACCATTCAACTTCTCCATCCTCAATTGGGCAGCTGGGACCCGAGAAATTCTCAACAAAACTCAACTTCCAGATGGCATCAGCTTCTATAACATCTATGGAACGTCATTCGAAACACCTTTTGATGTCTGGTATGCAACAAAAACCATTTTATCCATGAGGAATAGTTTTATCAGGATAGGGGATGGGAAGAAACGGGTCTTTCTGCATCTGCTTACATTGATCGTTTGACTTATTCAAGGAATGAAAAGGAGCAGAGGAGGAAAAAATAGAAAAATAAAAACCTTCCAAAATTTATGTGTTCTCTTTTTTACCAGTTCAGATGAACACTACAACCACCAAAACCAGTTAGTAGATCATAAGCTCATTCTAATTAACTTATAACCCAGTTATCTTTTCCAGTTCAATTTCTACAACTTTCTCTTTTTTCTGATATCAATTATTCATTGAAATTTACTTTGCATTACTAGTATAATCTAGAAAAGACAGTAAACCCAGATGTTAACTAACCATTTTTGTGGGAGTTTTAGCCTAATAATGTCTTGAATAACAATGGAAACCATTTTTTCCACTGCACTTTTTTTTTCAAAGTGAATTACCAACCATTTTTTGGGAGTTTTAGCCTAATAATGGCTTGAATAACAATGGAAACCATTTTTTCCACTGCACTTTTTTTTAAAAGTGCAGCTTTGAAAATCACCATTGTGAGCTTTAAGACAAGTACAGGTGTTGTGTTAATACTGCCAAGCACCAAAACCAAACTGGTCACTATAAAAAATAATGGCACACCTTGAAAAAGAGTTTCTAATACTTTTGAGAATGACTAGTATGTCCTTGCATATACAACCCATAGTTTGCTTTAGTGCGAGAGAAAACTTCCTTTTTTGGAACGCAAAATGACTTTAGCAGTCTTTTCATCGAGAAATTATTGTGCTTATTTGCGCTGATTTCTCGTAACAAGCTCAGATGGAAGAGTTATTTCAGGTGGTGGTGTTAAAAGTTTCCATGATCCTGTCCTGAAATGATGCTTTTGATGGCTACACTGGATCGTCTATAATGTTTCTTTATCTTCAATGCAGCTATGGATCAGAAACATCTCCTATTGAGAAGCTGCCCCAAATATGCCACACAATGGTGAGTACACTGGTTTTACATGGAAATCATTAGGCAACTAGGAGCTACTCTATGATATCAAACATCATGAAATGTGTAGGAAAAGTTTTTTTTTTTTTTTTCCTCCCTATTTTCTCAGCATGGCACCAGAAGTGATGATGGACTAATATTTTGAGTGGTGGACTTATTGCTACCTAGTTGGTCCTCCTACACATATTTAATGTCATACGCACAAGCACATGTTATGGAACCTGTTTTGTAATTTATCCCACTTAACGATGAATATCTTGTCACATTTATGAATAATCAAATACATAGATGAGGATTCATGAGTTCTCAGTTCTCATATTCTTATTCTTTTCATCATCTTTTTCAGCCCCAGTATTCTTATGAAGATGGAGATGGGACTGTTCCCGCGGAATCAGCTATGGTGCTATTTCTAAACCTGCCTTTCTTGCCTATTAAGTTATAACTCTGATGAGCCTTTAGTTCGATTGTCTGCTGCTCTTTTGCAAAATTGGGTGGAAAGCTTCATACCTGCACAGTAACCACAAATATGGAGACAAGTAGTAGCAATTTTTGTTCAAAATACTGATAATGGTCTCATAAAAGGAGTTTCAAAAACTAGGATACAATGTTGTATCTCAGTATTTTCAATATCCGAAAAACATCTTTATCCGATAACTGAAAGCTGTTTTTTTTTTTTTTTCGTTTTCAGAATTTGGGCTCTTTNTTTTTTGTATACTTTGTTTTCGTAAACAATAAAAAACATTTGGATGACAAACCAATGGTGGTCTTACTTTACGCTTCAAACAGGCTGATGGATTTGCAGCAACTGCAAGAGTAGGAGTAAGTGCAACTCATCGAGGATTATTACGTGATGCAACAGTTTTTCAGCTTATCCAACAATGGCTGGGAGTTGAACAGAAGAAGAGCCGGCATTCGAAGACTTCCAGAGTGGCAGACGCATTTTCAAAGTAAATTTTAAACTATGTAATTGTTTGTTGTACTAATATTAACTACCATTCAAAAAGTTATCTCATTCATTATTCAAAGCTTTTCTGTATGGACAGCTAATTATCACTTGTTCAATCTAAACTATGTCAGATCAGATTAACATGATAGCTTAGAAGAGCAAAGAGATGGATGATTTGCTAACATATTGGCAAGCCCACTTTGAACAAAAATTCCTATAAAAAAGCATTCTGAAGTGATGTAGAAGCTGAAATGGAGACATTACATTGAAGTTTTTTAACAATCTATTTTTCAACTGCCACATCAAATGAGAGGTTGGGAGGTTTTAGCAAGCCTGGCATTTCTCTTCTAAAACAATTGTAGGGTAAGGATTGAAATTATGTATTAATCAAGAGCACGGTGACATTGATATATTGACATCACAGTTATATTTTTTTGGTTACAATGGTCTACATAAAAGTGAACCAATAATTGATTTTAAATGAGGATGATCTTGAGGGCAATAGTTCTCTCCTCTACTTCAAAACAATATACAAAAGATATAAACAGTTACACCTATTAACCACCACCACCTCAAAAACACCAAAACAAAACAACTAGACAACTCTCCACATTATAACCGTCCGAGGGAACGAGTTAACTCGGAAGCGGATCTGAGTCACCTGACCAATTCGATTTCCGATTCCGAGTTTCAAAACCATGTTGCCTGGTGCTGCCCATCTCTCTCTCTCTCTAGTACACGGCTTCATTTTCTCTCTCTAGAAAAACGCACAGCCTATATATCTTTACTTTACTTCATTCATGGTTTTACAGAGTGTAGAAGTAGAGTTGTAGTAGTAGAACTTGTTCCTCAAAGAAATAATAATGGTGGCAAAGCTGTTGCAGAGACGTCTACTCTGCACCAAGGCTGCAAACCACCAACACCAACAACAGCAGCCATGGAGTCGTTGGAGTGTAAAACAGGTGTCAAAATCAAATTTCTCGGAGTCTCTAGAAGAATTGAAGAATCACATTCACAACTCAGATTTCATCGCCGTTTCTTCTCAGAAAACCGGAGCTTTCTCTTCTCCTTGGCGTAGGGTTCTTCCTTTTCTTGATACACCTGAAACCGCTTATCTCAAATCCAAAGACGCCGCTGAAAGATTTCAGGTTCTTCAATTTGTAGTTTGCCCTTTCACCCTAAAACCATCCACTCCCACTTCTAACACCAAAATCATCGCTCATCCGTAAGTTTTCTCTCTCAACTCTCTCTCTCTCTCTCTCTCTCTCTCTGGTTTTTCTTTCTTATTCACTTTGAGTGCTTATTTATCAGTATTTGTTAAATCTTTACTTTGAATTTTTAGTAACTGTTGCTAAAACCATTGTATAAAGCGTTAATAGTAATAAGTTTGATTGAGTTATTGAAATGAGCGTAGCGTTGCAATTAGGTTTAGGTGATGTTTTTGATTCACTTTGAGTGCTTAATTTTTTTGAGTTATTAAATGTTTAAGTTTGTTGGAATCTTTAATGGAAGTATTAGAACTTATTGAATGTGAATTTTTAGGTCACCATGTCGGCAAAAACCTTGTTTTAGGTATTGGAGTATTAAGTTCATTTGGTTATTGAAATTAGCATAGAGTTGCAAAATCTAGGTTTCAAATGATTTAGAGATGGTTTATGATGTAATAGAATAGGAGATGAAATGATCTTGAGCTAGTGATAGACTTTTGTTTTCACCCATTAATTCCAAGCAAGAAACCACAAAAAAATGTATTTCGGTTTTGAAAAATCTTTTTGTTGTAGAACCCTAGCAGATGGATGGGCTTTGGAATTCTGCTTGATTGAGCCCTAAAGTTGTCTACTTTTGGAAAGAGCAATCTAAGTTTAGGTTTCGAAGCTTTACTTGAAGTTTATGTACTATTTTTTGTTTTTCTGTCTTTTCTTCTTTCTTGCCAGTTAGCTGTTCCAAAAGTTCAAGATAGTTGATTATCCCATAACCCATCAAAGAGTTACATGTGTTTTGCAGGTTCCTAATACGCGATCTGAATTTTGACTAGATATTCATTTTTGATACAGATACAACTTTCACTTGTTCCCAAGGGATGAGTTGAATATGGGAATGCCGTCATACAGTTTCTCATGTCAAACTTCATATTTAACATCCATGGCTCGAGAAGGTTTTGACTTTAATGTCTGCATATATGATGGTAAGCATATTTCTTTAGTTAGACTAATTGCTGATTTTTGTAAACAATTTTACAAACTGATAAAAACTCTCGTTTAACAACTAAATTTTATGATGATGATGAAATAATAAAAAATAATTCCATGAAATTATCTAGGTTTTAGTATTTATTTTTGCTAAATGTAGGAATATCTTCAAGAGAAAAAAAAGTTGACTAATTAAATCAACATCCTCATTACTCATTAGGGCGCCACATTGTGTAGAGAAAAAAAAATGATTTGTTGTTTATGGTGGGCTGTATGGTGTGTTTTTAGTCCACTTGGTCACATCACTTGAATCTTCTCTGCAGTTCCACTTTTGAGGGACCTCATTAAGAAGGTCTTGAACCTTAAAGAGCCCTTGTGCCTCACTGCCTCATTTGAATCTTTTATAGCTATTGGGCTAGAATGCTATTTTGCAATTGGCAGCTTTCTCCTCTTCCTTCTAATAATCTTCACTCTTCCCTAACAAGCACCTTTGAAAACTTCGTTTCACCTTGTAATTAGCATTGTGGTAGCTTCCATCCAAAATTTGATGTTTAGGATTCTACAAAGGCCTTCCAACTTATCTGAGATTTCACCCTTTGAGATTGGGAGAGTTACTTTTAGATAACATGAAGGATCTACTTGAGTTTGAATGTAAGGTGAAGATTAGCATTCAATTTTATCTACCTTTTGAAAGTCCTTCTATACATTTTCTTTCGAGATTCATGGCATAGTGAACCTTCCTACAAGTTCTAAGTCAAATGGCGCAAAAGGAAAAAAAGAAGAAGGTAGAGACGAATGATGATGACTGAAGGAAGGGAGATTTGTGTAGTAGATAGCCTTCGAAAATAGAGATGAATGACTTTTGAGTCTCGTAATTCACAAGTCATCTGAAAAGAGTAAGCATTGAAAACGCTCTTAAAAGCTCAAATTCAGTTCAATATATTGTTGATTAGTTACCTCTGAAGCTTTGATTGTAGGTTCACTTACGACAAAGAATAATCAAAGCCATGGCTAACAAAATCTCTGAATGTTGGAAAATAAAGTTTTTGTTGCTTAAACATAATCTTTATGAAACTTTATGCGACCCCAAACTTGGAACATCTACTCTGAGCTTTTTTATATTCTAAAAGATGATGGAAAATATGACACGAGGTTCAATTTTAGAGAAGCTGTAATGGAGGATAAGGTGATTTTTATGTTTTTGACTTGAGTGCGAGGAATCATCTATGTTCTGTGTTTTTATTTCAAAAAAAAAAAATCTATGTTCTGTGTTTTTTTTGACAGGAATATCATACCTATCCAGAGTACAAGAATCCATCGCCAAAGATCGACTTGAAAATCCTTCCAGTGCTATCTATTCAGTAAAATCCTCTTCAACCCCATCAGTTGCTGATGCAGTTTTCACAGAAAGGATTAAATCAAGAGTTCAGTACTGGAGGGATGCTTGTAAAAATAAGAACAAGGGGTCTGAAGGTAGGCAAAATGATGCTGTACTTCATGTTCCATCTGAATCTTCCCTTCTTTTCTTATTCTGGCATGTTTTGGTCTTCTACAGAAGCTCTTATCAGATCCTTGAGGAGACTTATTTTAGGAGGTGAAGTTTATGGTTCAAGGCCATGCATGAGCATAGATGTTTGCAACGAACGTCAAGTGCAGCTTGTACTAAAGGTAAATGCGATTTGCTCCTTCTGTTGGATGGGCAACTTATGCAAAAGTATTGCTTTGAATAGGTCTTAATTTGGGGTATTGACAAAGAAAAGTACTTAACTTTAATGTTGTGTTTTTTGTTGATACTTCAGTAGTTGTTGTATTAATTATTTTCTTAATGTTTTTGGTTTCCTGCAGATGTTGAGTGAGTTTTTTGATGATCTTATACCTTTAATTATCCCAGATAATGGAAAGGGACCCAAGGCAGTACGTGTTGTGCTGACAAGTTCGGCGGAGGATAAGAATCTTCTCGAGGTAAGGAACAAGAGCATCCAGATAAATGTTTCTTATTAACTCTTGCACTTATGATTATGGATTTAATTTACAGCGGGAGCTTCAAGATCTTGAAGGTGAACAAAATAGGAAAGTTCGTGGCTTCCGTGAGGTGATTGATGCGATATCTGCTTCTCAGAAACCAGTTATTGCGTACGACTGCCTGAATGGTGTATATTTATGACTTAAAGTCCTTGCTTAAACTTAGAGCTGCCAAAACGCTTTCTTGTATTTTCTCTAAATCATTGTAAATGTCTATTTGATGCAGAATTTACATTTATTCATTCAAAGTTCCTTGGTCCCCTGCCTCAAAGCTTAAATGAGTTCATGTGCTCATTGCGCTTGGTTTTCCCCCATGTCCTCGACGTGAACAATTTGTTGAAAGAAATTGGTCCTCTGAGAAAAGCAAACAATTTACCTGCAGCTCTTTCCTACTTGAAGAGGCAGTTCTTTGTTCCTGTTGATATGGAAATTCCTCACCAAGGCAAGTTAGTCTTACTCGCTCGCTCTCCCTCTCCCTCGCCCTCCCTCTCTCTCTCTCTCTCTCTCTCTCTCTCTCTC
>MVGT01001697.1:94442-159092 GCA_002174775.1 Macleaya cordata
CTCACATACAACTTTTGTGTTGATCAGTTCAGGAAAATGAAGGCAAGAACTACGGCCATAATGTTCTTCGTACTGCATATTTGTTTGCTAAACTCAGTTCTATACTGAAAATCACTCATGACACTCCTCATTCTGTCATTGATGATCTACCTTCCTCGAAGAGCTATGCAAACATCTTCAACACCTGCTTTACCAACCTCCAGGAACCAATTGATGGAGAAAACATATTATTGGATAATGTGAGAAAGGTGAACACTGAAGACCTTGTTTTCTTTTGGGGATTTAGAGGTGGGATGTCTGCTGGAGAACTTAGGAACCTCCTCCGTGGAACCCATGGCGTGTTTTCTGAAGAATTTGAGATTCAAATGGTGGATAAGAGCTGTGCAGTTCTAGCTTTTTGGAAGCCCAATTTGGCAGAGAAATTACTTGAGGTAATGGATTCCAGTGGGGTTGGGTCTGATAAAGTTAGGGAGTTGATATCAGAAGGGTTAAGAGCAGCAAGCTATGAGATTTATAAGAAGGTTTGTCAATTGGGTCTTTGGGAGACAGATTTAGCTGATTCATTTGACAAGGCCTTGGCAGAGTGTCCAGATGACATCTCAGCAGCTGATTCCAGAAAGGAATCCTCAGAGATATACTGGAACAGCGACTTGATTAAGCTTGACGATCTTTGAGATGAAATCTTCAAATTCATTCTATACCATGAGAAATATGAGTCGACGAATTGAAGTGCAAGAATCACTTGGTAGTCGTGACATATCTGACTGCTATGATCAATTTACGCAATCGAAGACTACTGGCAAACCCGTGATCCAATTTTTTGAAAATCTGAGAAAGGTGGGTTCCGGAGGGATGTATATTACTTATAGAGGAAATCAAGGTTAAGTGTTTAGCCCATGTGTTCATCACAACTGCCATCACTGTTTATTAGTTCTTAATCAATTTTTATTTTTTTTTTGTTTATTTCATTTTATCTGCTTTGCTCAAATGTTATTATTAGTTCTTTTGGTTAAAGATCATCTTTTCTGGGTTTTGAAAACACTTGGTTGATGTTTGTGCTGTAGCAGGTGGTCATGACCATCCAATCAGTTTCTAGCTTTTTGCCTGGTTGATAATCAGTAATCAAGCAGTTCTGCACATCAATTTTTTTTTTTTTTTGCAGAAAATAAACACACGTTTTTGCTTACATCTGTGAGTTCCAACTGACATGCATTGTTGTGTTCTGTTACTTCTGTTGTATAGCAGCCTGTGTTTGTTATTCCTGCAAGTATGTTCAAAGGGGTGCAAATGGGTCGGGTATCACTATACCTGGTATGGGTATATCCATTTGTTAGGACTTGTGATATTGCCACTACCACTTTGAATTTGGGGCACCAACATATTTTTGGATTTTTGAACTGAAAAACATTTAAATTTGATATGGCCACTATCTTTAAGTCAAACTTAATGAACACTTGGTTCATGATGCCGACCTCTGTAATGAATACCCGGCAACAAAATGTTTCCGCTGTTCACACAACATTGTACAAAATCTACACAATTTAAATTTTGTAATTTCGGTTTTATACCAATAACAATATAAAATGGCTTGTTAGTCACGTAGAGCCAACAACATAACTATAAATGGTTTGTTGGGTTTATACACTGACAAATCATTTTTATGAAATTTGTATTGTCGGCTCTAAGTAATCGACGAATAATTTGACTAAAAATTTTATTGTGAGGAAATATTTGCGGGCATAAGTGATTTTTTTTAGTGACTAAAATATTTTGACCTTTTGATTTGGGTCCTCCAGGTGATTTGTATCATGACTCAAATCAAATACACAAACATGAATGCTATTTTCTTAATTTTCTAACTTAAAAACAGTATGTAATACATGACAAGACACGACACACACTCTTGCACGGGCATCCTAGTCTGGCCCTAGCCCAATTAGCTGGTGCTCATAACACTTAACATGGGTCTCCAAAGTAGGAATAAAAACCCGGTTTTAACTAGGTCGGGTTATTGGATAGTCCATCGTATGCCACGTGTCACGTCACGTCACGTGCTCCACGGTCTGGTCATGCACTCACTCACTCGCAAACTCAGAACACATCTGTTGAAGAAAAGGACAGTTTCTTACACTCATTTTCTCTTCTTCGTCTCTTCCTTCCATGAAAACCTTAAAAAGGGTTTCTTCTGACAGAACTGAGATTTGCCGGCAGGGGAGAAGAAAAAAAATCAGTCAATCAACAAAACAACAACAACGACGACGACGACGACAACAAGCCTTCACATCTGAACTACAACTCCAGTTGAGTCTCTCTCTCTCTCTCTAACTTTCTCTCTCTAACTTCTTTCTCTGATGGCGATCAAAACTCATTTTAATATCTGCAAAATCTTCGAATTTAATAGATATATAAAGATTTTAAACATTTATACTTTCGATTGTTTTCCCGAGATCCATTCCCCCGATCATAGATGCATCTTTGTGGATTTTTTTTCTACAAAGCTACCATCTTTCTTCAGAAAAATATTCCCATTTTTTTTTTTAAATATAAGAAAACAGGAATATTATCAAAAAAGAAAATAGAAAATGGGAATATTCAGAAAATATTCCCATTTTCGTTTTTTTTTGGCACAAGAAATGAAGAACAAAAAAAATTAAGAGCATAGAGACATAGAGTCCTCTGCATGTTTACTTGGGTACCCATTTCTGGAGGATACCCAATTTTAGTTTGTTCAGTAAAACTCACACTCCACAATTGTCTCAAATTTTGTACCAAACCCATTCTTTCTTTCTCTCTCTAGCTTATGTTTTGTAGGTCTTTGATAAATTTTGTTCTTTAATGGTGTTTTCAGCAACTTCCCACAGTCATTGTTGCCAAATGGAAGTTATTTATAGCTCAATATCATCTGGGTCGATTCTAGGTTGGCCCAGCAGATCTTCTTTGGATGGTCGAAGTGCTTCTGATAGTACCAGTATAAGGTGTGTTAAATTTCATGTTTCAATTTCAAGTGTATTAAAAAATGCAGAGTTAGTTAAAGAAGTTTGTTTAATTTGTGTTCTCTGTTAGATAAGAGCACTTATTTAGCCAGAATTGAAGAATGATTGTTCCTGGATTGAAACTGTTTCCTGCCAATTTAGCCAGTTAATTTCCTAGAAGTAGATACTAGATTGAAACTGTTTCCTGCCAATTGTTCTGTAGACAAAACCAATGTCCTTGCAAACTTTTGGCAAAGTATGTTTTTCCAGTTCTTTTTCTATTTCATCTTTCACTTCAACACCTCTCAATCTCGACCAGGTCTCTTGAACAAGTATTAGAGCAGAGAGTATTATTTTCACTTCTATTTTCTGTTAGGGCTTTCACTGGTTCAGCTTGCAATTTCCACTGGGCCTTTCGAGTAGACTTTATTGTGGCTCTGACTCTATCACCATTCATGATCTCACCTATAATCTTCAATACTTTGTGGAGACTAAGCTTGTAACTTTGTATCAGATGGGCTCTCCAGAGGAATAGTGCCTGTAAGAATATTCTCTTTTTTGGACCATCGGAAAGTTTTCCAAAAGAACTGAATGAATTGTATCATGCAGACTTGAAGACTGGAATAGATGTTACAAACTTACACAATTTGTATTATCACCTATTTTGTTATCAGAGGGCTTTCTTTTCTCTTAGATTAGTTAAGCGTAAGAAAAGTGAAATTCTTTCTTTAGCTTTAGATGCAGGAACCCGTTGTTTGGAACAGAGCACTACCATTGGTTGCCCAGTGGGCAGGATGTTTGCCTGTCGAAAGTATGGGTTGCTGCGGACTACTCAGACTCAGTTCCCGATTCATCTAATTTCATGGGTAATCGAGGCTACCATCCTCTTGAGGATGTGAAAGTCAATGAGAGAAGCAGGGAAACTATGCTTACGTCTGCTGAAATAGCAAGGACAACCGCTGAGGTGAGCTTCGTACAGAATTCGAAGCACATTTACTTACTGTATGAAATTCTTGAACTTGAAATTTGATTTTCATAGTTTGAAATAGAAGTATCTGACACCAATTCGTCGAACTATAATTTCTGTCTGTGTAGTATTACTTCTATGTATTGAACTTTTCTATTCGTGTACTTGAGAATATTTTTCACTCAGTGGCTTTGGGTGTCATATTGGTTGGTTTGGACCAGTACTTTTTTATTTTATTTTTATTTTTCTTTCTGGTGGATATTTGGGACAGTTTTTAATGATGATTATTGGTGCAATTTTTTGCTTGTTATATAGTCATGTTGGCTCATTCCTTTGCATGAGTAGTTCCATGGTAAAAGATTAGTCAAAATATATCAATTAATACCTCAAATGAGCTAACTTTACATGTAATATTTTGGCGTATTTTATTGTTGAGATAAAATGATTGGATGGTATAACTTATTTCTCCACATCCTTTCACATGGATTTGTTTTTAGGCGGTTTTTTTTAACCAAAACAATTGTTGCTCGAAGGCTCTTTAGTCAAATGACTACGTTGTTCAAGCATTCCTCAGCTGTGTTATTTTATGTTGATCTTAGGTGAAATCACTGTCCTCTGTAGTTTGGTGTTTCTTTCATATATTTAAGTTGCACCAGTGTAACGAATGTGTTAATGTAACAGTTCTTCGGATCTGCTGCGTGTATCAAAGATTTGTTTATCATATTTTAAAGAATAAAAAAGGCAAAATTTTGGAATTTCCTTTATTTTCATCACAGACAAGCCCATCAATATCACTATGTTTCCAATTCTGATAATCATTCTTCAAACCTCTCTAAATTGTTGAATTTTTATGCGTCAAGATAAAACTTCTTCCAGTTAATTCATCATTTGTAACTGAGTGAATTTAGAGGGAATTAGACCTATACGAACTTGATCATTCTTATCATTGTGGCGCCATAATTGCACCGCTTGGTTGAAATGCAATACTTGAACCTTTGATACAGAGACCTTATTGTATGGACTATGGATAATTTGATAAAATAGCCAGCTTGCTTCTTCTTTTCTTAGGCTAACAGCAGTGCGTTGCTGGTATTCCCGGGAACAGTACACTATGAACCGCATGAACATATCTCGTGGGCTGAATTTCAATATATTATTGATGACAATGGAGGTTTGGCTTCATTCCTTTTGCAATGTGCTTATATGGTTTGACTCTTGATTAATCCATGCAATGTGATAAATCCTTTCTTTTTCAACTTTTCAGATATATTTTTTGAAATTTTCGATGATGAAAACATCTTGCAAGATCGTGGTGCAATTAATCCTGTGGTGAGGATATGTCTATTCTCTTTGAGCTTAACTTGTTTTATATGAAATTTGATTGACAAACAATAAGAGCTCTTGAACTTGGATACTTTTGTGTATCAGAAACAGATATGATGTGTCTCACTAAGACCTTGAGAAGACTGATATACATCATCCTTACAAATTCATTAAGGAAATAAAACAGTGTAATGCAGTATTTTCAGTAATTACAAAAAGTATAAGATTAAGAACATCTAAAGAGAATATATTTTAGATTTTGGCATGTAACTTATATGTGCTTACAAAGAAGTAAAGTTGAAATGCTATGATGAAAATGTCAAATTTGATAGTTCTTCAAAATTTCATTTCCACTTTAACTTGATATCCTTGCCATATAAAACGAGCTACTCTTGATTTTTGAAATTTGATTCATTTTTCTTAATTTGTTTAGTTGGCTTCTACTTTATATGTATACAGGCATAATGATATTGTGGGTTTTGTGTACTCTGTGGAAATGGTCTTCTTAATAAATGGTTTATGTATGAAGGTATGCAGAATGCTCAATTATGATCCACCCTCTTGGGCTGCAGTATCCAAAAGTCATACACAATCAAAATAGTCCAAGTCATTCAATTTACTGGATTTTCTGGGACTGTTAAACCATTTTCTTCTTAATAAGTCAAGTTTCTTTTCCTGCTTGATGTAGGACATCCTCACAGGCTGATCGGACTTGCGCTGGCGGCCTTGCTGTTGCTTGTGAGGATCTCCTATATCACTGCTTGAACAGATAAGACAAACAAGCAATATGATCTTTGGGTTATAACTCGTTCAAAAAGTAGTCCATCAGTTGAATAATCCCAATAGATTCATGAAGACCTGCTGGAAAGTTTCATAATGTGGGACATGCAGGCATCAGCATGGAGTCTAGACCACTTAAATATTAGGCTTTCCTTTGGATTAGCTAACAACAAATATTCACATTGTCTTGAAGTCCTGGGCTCTTTATTATTCAATATTAAAAACTGTTTGGGCAACAGATAATGCTCAAGTGAAAATTCTTAGTTCCTACATTTAGGATTCTCCATTCAAACTCACGAAGCTTATTCTATGACCAACCTGAGACTTGGCTTAGTATATGGAGAATCCGGATCAATAACCTTGAATATAGGTCTTTTGGCCCTGCTGATTTTGGTCATTCGCCCCATTTTTTTTCTTTTTTTTTTTTCTGAGAACTATGAAGGCTTTGAATCAGATGGTTAGGGTGTACCCAAGTGTATCTGTGTATGAACTTTGAATTATGACAATCAAACGGCTCTCCCGGCATGTGGATTGTGGCCAATCCAGATGAGTATGTGCCGCTTGTGAGAGATCCTCATAGGTCTAGCAAGAAACCTGCGTATCAGTCCAAGAAATCAAGCCTTGCTTAATGGTAACTTATCGTTTATTTTTTTTTCTTGTTTTGTGTGGAAGCAGATGGCTAGACTGATCACTGATCTTGATACTTTGTTTTCAGAATGTTTTGATCGGAATGGATTTCCCAACAGCGGTGAATAGAGCGGTAGCTGATAACCATAACAACATGCCAGACAGAGGCAGTATTGATGATATCACTCTTTACGACGATCACTTTGAGGTCAGAAATTGCTTGTTCATGGATCATGAAACCACCTCTTCCATTATCATTTTGGTGTTCCTCATTAGTCACGCATTTATGTTTCAAACAGGCTCTGGGCCTCGAAGAATCAAACACTCCAGAAGACTGGGGAACATCAAATGGTTCTCATCTAGTCCATCCTCTGTATTTTGCAAAGTGCTTGACAAAGGTGATGATTTGGCCTTTGATCAAACACAAATTTATTATTCTTTTTGCGCATATGTCTGGGAGGCATCTAAAATGATTTTCATTTGAGAAACTGAAGCCACTTGTAATTTTTTGTACTTCAAAATAGTTATGTCAGGATTGTAGGGTGGAAAAGCTTTTCTTGATGTAGTTATGCCTTACCTCAAAACAGGAGAGGTCAGGACAAAGTGATAACTTCTAGGACAAAATTAACTGGTTGGATGATCATAAAATCCAGTCTATATACTTCTCTCTGAACTATCTGTCATGTCCTTTCCTACCATCCAGAAGAATGCGATCTTGCAGATGGTTGGAAATAATATTGATCAAGTTGAGATTTGTTGGATCCAAGCTGGGTACCTCTTTTGGTTAGACATGGGCAGTGAGAACTGCTTGTTCTTCCTTTCTTTCTATTGCCGCTATTTTCTACATATTGTTCTTCCTTTCTTTATGGCTATTCTGTGCATATGAACAAAACATGCACATCAATGTGTTTGCTTGTCCATGTCTATGTAAGTTATAAGACCCGTAAAAAGAAGATGGACCTTAAACATGAATGACATTGAAAATTACTAATTCTGGGAATTGAGTTTTCAGAAACTTATTCATTGTCTTAGCATTTTGTTAAATTTGCTTCTTATAGAAATTTCTTTTCCTGATTAATGAACTTCCAAAAACTTTGGTCTGTCTTATCGCAACTATGTATTGAGGCTATGTTTCATTGTAGGCAATTAATACGAAGAACAGGAGAACGATGGACCACCCATCAAATGGGCTTTCTATCATGGGATTCCTCAGACCTGCTTATCTGGATGAAGAATCTTATTTAAGAGGGGTCCTTCACAGTGAAAGTGATGATTACTCAGACTGGAAAGGTATTCATGTCCCACCTTTGGAATTTCTGATGGAATTGTCAAAGCCCAAGCAGCTAATGGTTAGACTTTAGAGCAACACTCCTGGTGTGGGGGAGGTTGCAGGTCCAATCCTATATGTACTGGTTTACTCTTGCTTTGACTAACTTACTGACTACCCAAGAAAAGCGAAAAGAAAACAGAAAAAAGGAAAAAGAAAAAATGATGGTAATACTTGACTCAAGATGATGGTAAAAGGAATCTGTAGTTTTTTGAATTTTAGGTGTGGGTGTTGATATGATACTATCCTAGTCTTGTTAACATACTAGTTTATATATAGTATTCCTCCTACTGTGCACGTGATTCCTGGCAGAGACCATCTCATCTGGGTCCCTACTTCCTACCTAGGAAATGTAGTCCAAAATGACACACCTGATCAAATGATCTTCAGCATCAAGCGGTGGAAGAATTCCTAGATCATTGCTCATTTTTAGTGGTTCGTGAGAAATGAATTCTTGAATAGTTTCAATCATTTGTTCAGGTGGACTCTTGCCCTTAGGTTGAGTCTTTCTGATCAGTCAACACTCAGCAATGATGTGGTCTGAACTGATGAGTGTGTTCTTTACGGTCAGCAGTAGGGTTAAGGAACTTGGTCTAGATTAGAGCCTCCACATCCTTGTTTTTGGCATGTCCACTGTCCTTGTTTGCTAGGCTCTTATCCTGGGACCAGGACAGAGACAGCCATTGAGGCAAATTCTCTACATACTTTGTGAATTTCTTTTTTGTATAAAGAAATACCACGTTCATAAGGATCAAGGCTTTAAGTTAGACTTGTGATGTGCAGAAGAACCTGAAAGGGAAGAGGAGGGACAAACAGCTGCATCCTACAGCTTAATTGGTAATTCAAATAGGATATTTAATTTCAATTTTCTTTCCTAAATCGAATTTCTGACCACTTAACAATGTTTCTTTCATTTAACTTTTCTTATTTTTTGTGAAGATGGTGAGATCTTGAGCTTTAATTCTAAATATGAGGGCTCCAACATCAGATCGACGCTCTACAAATTGGAGATAATGAGAATTGAATTATTCTCTGTATATGGTGCTCAGGCAAGTATAGTGCCCTTGCTTTCGTAAGTTAAAAGTTAGACACAATCCAATTATGAGATAAAGAACATACGTGCAAAAGCCCAAAAATAATCCAGTCCAATCCAAACCGACTTCAATTGAATTGGATGGTCGAATTTTTGTCAAAGGTTGGTTTTGGATTGGATTGAAAATCATCAAACCCACACATATTGGACCGGATTTGAATTCTCTAATATCCATGAAAAGCCCTACGTGCATCCCTGTTTAGAGATGGTATTACCTACCTGAGATCCACTACACAACCTTTATCAGCTTTACTTGATGACTTTTCCACTCTAGTTTGACATCTTTGACCAACTCGCCTTCCTAATTGACTACAATGATTGAATCCACTTTCACTCACTGCCACAATTCATATGGGATCGGAGAACTGATAAGAACGGCCTTCTAATTTGAGATGTTCTCAGGCATAGATGATGATTACCTACGTAGGTATGTACGCAGGGGACAAATATGTTTTCTGCCCAAAAATAATTTCATAGATTGAATGGTTTGGCTAATGCAATTAGGTCTATCTCTGGCTGATAATATTGCCAAGATGAGACCTCCATGTACTGGCTTTCGACCAGCCAACATATGCAGCATGGCACAATTAGGGGAAACCGGCCATCTGCTTTCAAATCCTGACAAATACTGGACTATTTGTCCATGAATAATGGATTAGACAAGGTAAAAATAAAACAAAATGGAAAAAACAAATATAGATACCCAACATAAAAAAATTGGTGAGATCTCCAAACAGGCGATTCTAAGATTGTTTGTCCTCGTTGCATATATCAAATCTTTAGGTTGTAATCATACCTTATGATATTTTGCAGTGTTTAATTAGTTTGCAAGATTTCCAAGAAGCTGAGCCAGATGTTCTTGTACATTGTGCTTCATTAATCGTAGAACACTTCAGCGAGAAGGGGTTGATATGTAATGTTGCACTTAAAGCTCTCTGCCGAAAGAAAGGTTTGAATGTTGAGGTAAGACTTGATTATTTATTTAGATTGATCATGTACTTGGCAAGTCTCTTCTTTATCAAGGACTAGAGTGCAAATATTAAATTTATGTTGTGTCCTTATTAAAGTCAATTCTTTTGCGACTCTCTTGATAGTTTCCTGATCATTATACTTAAACAGGTTTTAAACGAATATATCATATTGTCACTTTTTATAGGTAAACGGGCTTCGCTGAGGCCTGGCCCTGTTCTTCAACTGGTTTCTCTGCTCATCATGTATTTTTTGGGTGTTAAAATCATTCCTGGTAATTATAAGAACCTAGTAGGAAGATGGACGATAGGATCTCAACCTCACAACATCATAACATTGTAATCTAATTATCGACTTTTGAGTGTTTACTTATCAATAGATTATGGATGAAAAGACGGCACGGTTCATCTGCTTAATAGATTGAAAATTTGACGGGAATGGTTTTACCATAGATGTTTCAGATGCAAAAGCAACACTTAGTATTCCTGCCCATGTCCTAAGACTTATTTTTCATGTCTTGCAACTTAGTTGTTTTTGTGTTCATGCAGGGAGCACATCTGATTGGGGTGGACAGTCTTGGCATGGATGTGAGAGTTTTTTCCGGGATAGAAGCCCAGACTCTTCGGTTTCCGTTTAAAGTTCGGGTAATTAACCTAATTAGCGCTGTCAGTTTTAATATGCATTCTGATTTTAGGCTACAAACAATTATCTTTTTTTTTTTTCTTTTCTGAACTTATTTCTTAGTTCATAAAACTTCAAATCCTTTACCATAAAATGCATCCTAGGTTGTAAATTCACTGATAAATGAATTGGAAATTTGCAGGCTAAATCTGAAAGTGCTGCAGAAAAGAAGATTCAACGAATGCTGTTCCCGCGGTATCATCGGAGAAACATCAAGAGGCATAGTGATGGATTATGTGACCCTGATTCCTTTTAAAATCTTGTCCTTCTTGTGATTACCCGAATTAGTCTGATAATTTCGAAATAAAAGTTACCAAGTTCAAGATAATACTGTCTCTCTCTCTCTCTCTCTCTCTCCAACTCTTTCTTGTGATGTCCATATTTGTACTTCATTTAGGGAAGAAATAGCTAGGTGACAGAAGTCACAGAACTCGGCTCATTTGGATGGATGGTAAGATTTGAAGGGTTATGCTATATGGACCACATTATCTGCTGTCTTGATGATGTGTTAGCTGAAGTGTACATGTCACGTCAATTAATGTGATCAGATGTGGTTCATCTGACGTGTAGCACATCAAAAAAATTTAATTCAAAAAACTTAAAAAAGAATAAAGACCACAACTAGGTATAATAGCTGACGTGGTATGTACGCATAACCCAACGGTCTGCTACTCGGATTGTAGACAGATAATAGAGTTCTATTTTGTGCACCTACTTTACATGAGGTTGCGTCACCGTGTGAAATAATTCTCATTTTAAAAAGAAAAATAGCATTTTTAAATAGGGATATATTTCATCAATTAATTTACATCTCCAAACAACAAATATCATTTGTTGTATTAATTAGGTTTTTCAAAATTTGGCTCACTTGCCGGGCACAAAGTTGGTGGCGTAAGCCCAAGCATTGTTGTTCACAGGGTCAGCAAGGTGGTCAGCCAAATTCTCCAAAGGTCCCTTACCAGTCACTATGGCCTGAACAAAGAACCCAAACATGGAGAACATTGCCAATCTCCCATTCTTTATCTCCTTCACTTTAAGCTCTGCAAATGCCTCTGGATCCTCAGCCAACCCAAGTGGGTCAAAGCTCCCACCCGGGTATAGTGGGTCAATCACCTCACCTAGAGGCCCACCTGCGACCCGGTACCCTTCAACTGCACCCATCAAGATAACTTGTGTGGCCCAAATGGCTAGAATGCTTTGTGCATGCACCAAGCTTGGGTTGCCCAAATAGTCTAATCCACCTTCACTAAAAATTTGTGCACCAGCTTTGAACCATACAGCCTCACCAAATTTGACCCCATTGCGGGAGAGCAGTTCAGGGAAGACACACCCAAGAGCTCCAAGCATGGCCCATCTACAATGGATGACCTCTAGCTCACGGTTCTTAGCGAAGGTTTCGGGGTCGGCAGAGAGGCCCGCTGTGTCCCAACCGTAGTCACCGGGGAATTCACCGGTGAGATAAGAAGGTGACTCACCGGAGAAAGGTCCCAAGTACTTGACTCGGTCGGGGCCATACCATGGGCTACCACTTGACGAGACGGGCTTGGGCTTGGCCGCGGTCTTTCTCATGGTGATCCTTCCTTCACCGAGAAGCTCCAAAAAAGAAGGTGTTAGCTTCACCGCCTTTCCGGCAAGAGAAGGGGAAGAGAGGGCCATTGTAGAAGCAGCCATGGAAGCTAAGAAAGTAATTCAGATTGAAGATCAATGAGAATGGGTATGAAGAGAACTTGTAATTTTTGTGTGGTAGAAGAGTGTTTGGGTGTGTTTATATATACTATTAGAAAGATGCAAGTAGCAAAGATATGTAGTGGTGGTGAATCAAGGGAAAGTGATAGTTTGTCTTCTTTTTTTTTTTCTATCTTTGAAAATCTTGGATATCTAATAATACAATATCTTGATCTTGAATCTTATTGGTGGAAATATGAATTTCATGGGCTCCCATTAAAATTAAATGGTTGCCCATGTGCCACGTAAGACCAATAAACTTAACTCCCCACCCCAATATATTTTGTTGATATTTGAGAATCTAGAAATCTATCCAAATGGTGCTTAAAAAAAAAAAGTTATCCAAATGTACATCTTTCTCAAATATCTACAATTTTTGTTGGTGTACATGTCTTTTTTAACGATGCTACTTAGACTTGTACAAAAGCACTACTAAGATCGATTTCCAAGTCTTATGGTCCCATAGATACAATCCAAGCTGATTATATATTATGATGATCTACATAGTGGACCTTACGTCCTCACAACAATAACAACAAAAAAAATATCAATGGTAAAAAAAAAGATTTTATTGTTGATTTTCAATCAATTTTGTTGGAGTTTTAAGTTTTAGAACGGACTAATTTTTTGTGAGGACATACAGTCCTCAGCTCGTATCCATATGGACCCACAAAGTTATTTTCAGTTTCATGATACAAATAGTATATGGTCTTTTTTTACTACGGATTCATGAGTTGGACATGCCATTATGCCAATCAATGTACTCTACAAGTATTCATGAGTTGTGATGCATATGTGAAACTGTGATGCTAGGTTTACTGAAAAGCCTACAAAATTTTCTACCGAATGCTCAATCTACAGTGGATGCATATCATTTTGGGATAGACACGAATCACGAAAGTATGTGAAAAATATTTCTACCGGTAGAAAATTATGTAGAATTTTACTATAAGTCTAGCATTGTCCTATTTGAAATGGTAGTTTTGGATTTACCCCATCTATTTCCTCCATGTCTCCACACTCGTAGTCTCTTAGTATACTTTTGACTTCCAAATTCTATTCCTATTGAGTATACCACTGGTTTGAAATAGTTGATCTTGGCTGAGGAACCAAAAGGCCAATTTTTTAGGACAATCATCCTCACCAAATATCACGTCATTTTAAAAATTTTAATTTCATAAAAATTAATTAAATAAAATTTTAAAATTTTTAGCCTCGTCAAAAGTTGATTGAAAAAAAAAACGTCAGATAACTGCTATATACAAAGAAGAAAAATCCCCCCAATCAAGTCTTGGAGTACCCAAAAACTGTAGATTATGATTCTTGATTTTGATCTCTACATAAAACCAGCCTCCTTCTCTGTTGCATTGCTTTGCTTCTAACATCCATCTTCTTCTTTTGAGCCCCTGTAGAAAAGGATCATAACTGAGGTGAAAAACTCTACACAAAAGAAAGATAACATGTAATGGAAGGACAAAGTACAACAGTGAGTTCAATTTTGTTGACCCACATTTTAACATGGGTTAGAACACGATGTGATTGGCGGGGACTTATAGTTGGTTTGGTTGTGCCTTTTTAGCATCCAAAATACTATTTTTTAAAAAAATTAAATATTTTCACATAAGTTTAAGCAGGAGGCTGCTTTTCCAAACTGCAACAATACCACATGGTGATGGTCTTCTTCACCCACGTTAAAAGTGGGTCAAGAAAATCCAATTATACGATATAATCAGATCTACTTAACGTATAGATCATAAAATTCATAAGTCTCAGCTTCAGGTATTCATTCCACCATAAACAACAAAACTGAGGAAGGCCATATAACCACCATAATACTGTTAAGGTCGTCTTGGCCAAGATGATATAAACCTGAACAGACATTCAAAGATGAAATAAACCTGACCAAGATATCCACAACACCATAAGCTGCCCTAGTTACTAGTTTAGATGCCTTGTCATCAATCAGCATTTCTGTTTTTAAAAGTATGCAAATTCAAATTTGCATAGTGGTTTAATAGTTTTATCTATGCAATTTTTATCCACAAGTTCCAAAACTGAAGTGACAAAGGAACCTACAATGCATTCAACAATTCAATCTCATCTTCACTGAAAACACAAAACAATATTAAGATCTAAAACATAAAAAACATAAAGTAGCAGAGAAGAATCAAACAGACCAGCAACTAAAGATTTTTGTAACTATTTACAAAATTCTATTGTAAAACTTTAAATACTTTTATTTGACATTTCACTTTAGATTAGACCCGTTCCCAATGCCCCATCCCCCTCCCTAAATTCCTAGTTCTTTCCCTGCTGTAGCTTGAGAAATACAGGTGTTCAATACCGTTTTTCAAAAGAATGAAAAAGTAGTGTATTAAAAACTAGTTAAACCGATAATTACAAACAAAAATAGATGAGCATTGGAGTCATAAGTTCAATGATTGGTAAAAAAATGTGAAGTCGTAGATAACCAAGGGTGCGGCTGAGCAATGCATATAACATCTCAGACAATCAACTACGTTGTTGGTTGATCATAAACAAGTGTTTTGAGATGAGAAGTACCATGGATTCAATCATATAAAGTTAGAGGAAGATATGATGGCAAAAGAAATTTGTACCCAATATTAAGAACGAGACCAACAGCAAGGGCAGCATAAGCTATGAAGTATATCCAGTCAACCTGAAGAGGGTTATCATATTTCAATCAGAATTCCAGCAATGAACACTAAAATTTGAACAATAAATAAGGAAAAAAAACTACACAATTAATAAGCTGCCAAACCTTCTCATGATATACAAAGATACGAATCAAGACAGCCCATATGTTTGAGGTTAGCAGAGAGAAGGGATTAAATCCTCCAAACTGCACAACAAGACGAAAGAATTTAGGTTAGTCTGTAACAGGAAAATGGGTCTACAGATTCTCAATCTAATCTGTACAATCTTCAGTCAAATCTGAATTCTCTAAAATGTGGCTCATAATCTACATAAAAGAATCCTACCCATCTGGTGAGTGGTGAATATGATTATGATCAGAGTCGTGCTGATTTGCGCTTCAGCGCCTGGTGAAAAAAGTGCGCTTTCAGTGTAGACTGCAATATCAAGAAGATAATTGGAGGGAACAGTTAGATTTAAGTGTTCCTCCCGCACAATTCACAAGTAGTGAAAAAGTGCAGCTACCATTCTCAAATCGTATAGCTCCCTTCACTTCTGTTCTTGCCGTGCTATGTACACTGACAGACCATTTTTTCACCAGGCGTTGAAACGCAGGACAGCATAATTCTTTTGGTTTTTGTTAATCACTGACTTGCACACTCCAATGAAAATGAAAGTGGTGTTTAGAATAAGAAAGAGGACGTCACAATTCCAAGGAAGGGAACACCTTGTTATCGGACATTGAAATACTTCAAATGAACTCCATTACATACCTTAGTCAAGAATGGGCCTAAAGCATGAGCAAGAAACATTGCTGCCGTCAATCCGATGAAGGGAAGCACCTGGAGTTAAAAATAGACAAAAAATCATATTCAAAAGTAAATTCCAACAAGAAAGAATCGTCAAAGGTTTAAGTTGAAATAAAACAACAAGTCTATATGAACAAAAAAGCTTAGAAGAAAAAAAAAAAAAAGCTTACAGAATTTTGAAATCAACGGCTCTTAAACACTCAGCACTCGTTTAGCGTCACACATTACATACTCATGAACACATGCAGACACATATATGGACACTAGAGTGAGAAAAAATAAAATGAAAAGAAACTTACTACACCAGCTGACCAGTGAATAGATCGGAGCTCCTGGCGCTCAAGTATGGCTCTGGAGAAGTTATTAAGGATCATAACATTGGAAATGGATTATCGAATGCATACATAGCAGACCAATTTGATGTTGCAGATGACATCAAAACCTCCAAAGCAATGAATATGGGAAACAACAGATGCTTCTAAAGATTAAAAAAAATCATAAAAGCATGTCAAGGGTATATCATTGAACTCCATCAATTGGATAAGAACTAGCACCTTTAAATTCCTGTACATAAAAAAGTTCAATTGTAAACATAAAAAAGACAATATCATCAGTTTACCAAGTAAAGGATACATTTGGCATCCACTGACAACAGCTCCAAATAGGCTGACCATTGCCGCGGCCTCAACTATGTCAGCGTTTTCCATCTTAACCTTATGAATAAGGACAGAACAAATTTTTACTGGAAACAATGTTAAACAAAAGATATTGAGGCAGGATTCTCATACCTCGTGCATCATACGTTGCTTTTGTACAGTGGCTTGTGAGGCCCACATATAGATGATCCAGGGACTGATTTTGGGTGAGGATATTCTCCTTACCATGTAGATCATCCTCAAAGAAAATCAGCTTATTCTAAGACTTTTACCCCCATCATCCATTGATTGCAAAACAACGAAAGATGGATGACTCAATCACCATTGCTTTGAAATCATCGGTTGATGGGATTACAAGTTTTTGAAAGGGCTGATTTTGGATGAGGATGATTTAAATGGTGAGAAGAACATCCTCACCCAAAATCAGCCATTAGATTATCTCTATGTGGGCTCTACAAACCACTGTATTTGAGTGTAAACTTGAGAAGGGTAAAAGGATCCCGACTCAAAGAAATTAGTTGTCCTTAATAGAAAAGGACTCGTATAGACATTGGTTGGATGTAGTGGTGCTGAAGAACGAATTATATAAGAAATATTAACTCTTGGTCGTTGTGTAATGATAAACATACCCCACCTTCAATTCTAAAGACAACTTTACTGATACGTTGGTGTCCCAGATGATAAACATTAATCTCAATGAACATAGATCATGTAACTTTCCAGATTTGACAAAAAAACCTATAAACATACATACCAGACTATTACTTATATCTGCAATGAGTGTAGCAACTGTGGCCCCGGCAATCACAAGTAAATCTCCTTTAACAGGGTTCCTCCCTCCTACAAGTCATTAACTAAACTGTATTAAATCAGGAAACAAATACTCTCCAATATGCACAGAACTTGAATTGGACAAACTAAAAGCATCACATTTCTAAATCAAGTATATATATATATAGTCCGGATCGGCTTACAGCCTTAAATATACAGGCTATGTGTACAGGCTCTTGTGGGGCCCACGTGAGGTCGATATAAGGGCTGAGATTTTGTAGAGATGTTCTATATATATATCAATGGAGGAAGACCTACAAATCAACCTCACACTCTTCCAAGGAACATAAATGAGATATGATACATTTTGCTACTTACAACCACTCGTTATGACCAGATGTGCAACTCGATGTATTACCCATACGGCCATACCATGATAAGTGAGTAACAAGACAAATCATCTGACCATAATAAAATAAAAAGCAAAGTGAACGCAAATAATGAAATAATAAGATAAAGACAAGAAGCAGAGCACTACCTGCCCGGTCACTTGCATGGACATCTGAAAAAAAAACCAAAACAAAGGCAGCTACACAAACCACCACACCAACAATCCCTCTGAATCTGGGTTGTCGGCTCATAAGAAGCCAAGTAAGGATTATGACACACGGGATTGACCATCCATTCAGCAGCATCACACTTGTCAGAAATGTGTATTGATAGGCCTTTAGTGCTGAACAAAAAGGATGATTAATTGCAGAATGAGATTGAACAAAATTTTAGACAATAAGAAATTGTGAAAATGGTTTGAAGTCCTGAGCTCTAAATACTGGTCTTGACCAGTTGAAATTAGAGATGTCTCAAGACTCTCAACCAAGATGAAATGACCCTAACTCAGATATGGAAAACTGAGACAATGGGGAGACAGAAACAAGACCAACACCAATAATGTACCATTCCAGTAACACTTTCAGACCAATACATTTTCCACCATGGAACATTCCGAGGCAAAATGAAACTTTGAACCATGATCAAGAATGATGTCAAGGGCCTTTCTTGTTGTAACAAGGTTCAGTGCACTCTGGTCTACAGCACATGCACCATGCTCCAACCTCAAATTCTCATGGAACATGTTTCAGGCCTAAAATGACCTTCTACTTTTGGCACTCCGTGCTTGATCGTAGGTCTGGTGACAAAAGAAAGAACCAAATTTGAACTTTTTTTTTCTTGTTCTTTCTTTACTTTCTCTAAAGGTGAACCAAATTCTAATAGCTCCATCAATAGCTAAAACATATAAAAACATGAGGCACTGTAGTCTGTAGATATCTAACCGCGTGCTCAAAACAAGCTGCATCAAAGTCAAACTAAGTGGATATATGCCTTTCACAAATTACAACACTTTGAGAATGCTATGTACAGTACATTGGAACCAACATCCAACTAAGATACGAAAAAGATCATTACTATGCGACACTCACAAAGATACTTTGACTCCACGCCAATCAAAGCGACAAGGAAATAGCAATACCATTTTTTCTGCATGAAATCCAAAAAAAGGGACAATTCAATATTCCATCCCAAAAAAGATCATCGAAAAATTGTAAATTCAGTATTACTCTGTTTGGATGGGGGATTTTAGAGGAGGGATTTAGTTGGGACCAGGGATTCACTGGAATTTTAGTTTCCCTGGTCTGTTTGGCTACCATGAATCCCTTGGAAACATGTTTCCCAGGGAAACTTGTTTTCCAGCAAATCCCTCATTATGTGTCCCACCTGCCCCCAAAATTAGCAAGGATTCATTTTTCCAGGGATTCCTTTATGGTTGCCAAACAAACCAAGGGATTCATGCTTCTAAGGACTCATTAAACCCTTAGAAAACATGAATTCTGCATCCAAACACACTATAAAAAGAACAAGAAGTCACAAATTAGACCCAACCATCTATAGGAACTCCGATCAATTGTCGTAACTGGTATATTTACCATGGAAAATACCTAACCCAAGAAGGGATCAATGGATTAAAACTACTAAAAGCTTGTCAGAAAAATCAGAGACCAAGGAGCATTTTTCATTTTTTACTTCTCTTTTCTGTGTGCTTGGTGATTTAGCCCCTTTTTGTTGTTCCTTCAACTTTTGTTGCGGGGCATATCGTGTGGTTTCATTTAGAATTAGTCTATAAATACAGACTGTAATCTCCTTTCTCAACAAATCAGATTACCAATGGAATGAAGATGAACATATTTTCCTTTCTTATCATTCTTCTCTGTTAAGACTAAGTTTTCCTGCATGTGCCAGCTAGCTTAGCTGATATTGTCTGCTGTTGTTGACAGCTTAGACCCAAGTTTCATTCCCGTTAGCATCGAGTTACTGATCTCGTAAAAACAGCCTCAACTTTCCAAAAAAAAAAAAAAAAGATTTTAGTTTTCCTCCTAGATTGGAGTGAGTTAAGAGTAGCTTTCTATACCCTAGATCATCTCCATGAGTTTGTTTGTTCATTCAAATACTTATGCAGTTATGCATGACACATCGTGTGGATTGTACCAGCCTGGGCTGAAGGAGGCTAAAACCCAAAAACCCCAGAGAGGGTTCTCACCCATGGAGATGCCTAGGAAGCAAATTCTGATTATTTTAGTATTTACATTTTTAGTGGAGGGAGATTTATAATTAGTAAAATTACACTACTAGGGTTTTCTAATTTGAGAAAGCTTCTAGTTACTAGGGTTTCTTTTAGAAGTCTATAAATACAAGTTGTAATTATTCTCTTTTCTCAGAAGACTAGTTTACCAATGGAATGAAGAAGAGTTTATAATAAATAACCTTTAGTTTTCTCTTTTGGTAGATCATCATGCTTCCATAGACGATCGTCAAAAGTGCGAAACAGGGGAACAACTGCGACGCCGTTGCATTGATCCCTAACAGATAGAGAGAAAACATGAAATAGATTAAGAAATCCCAACACATGCATGAATCCATTAGCTACCCAAAATGAGGAATATTCAATACAAAAAAAAAACTAGGGTTTGTAAAAATCAAATTAAAGAAACTATTTACCTCTTCTGGCGAGTTCTGATGACGAAAAACCTATGGAAATGTAAAAAAGCGATACAAACTGGCTCAACCCAAGACCAATCAGAGCTTTTTTCGTCTTCTCAAAACTCACCATTCTCTCTCTCTAACATCAGTCACTCCACAAATGAGGAAACCCTAGATAGAAGAACAGAAGAAAGAAAGAAACCCACTAGTACTGTAAGTTTGTAGTAGCCATTACTGTCAGCTTAATAACAACCTCTGTTTCGAAACGATAACTAACTAATCTAGTTTCCCGCTCTAGTGGATGGGCCCACCAATGTGATTGTTAATTAGTTATTAACAAGGTGGGCTGAATTAGTAAAACAGTTAAACATGGATACCCCTGGAATATCGGTTTTGATTACTTAATGTTGAGGAAATCATTTATGGTTTGTTTGGATGGGAGATTTTAAATAGGGATTTTGTGGGGACCAGGGATTTAGTTGAAAACTAGTTAGAAATCCATGGTCCCCACAAAATCTCTACTTAAAATCCTCTATCCAAACAGACTATTAGATAATGTCAAACGTTGGGTTTTATTTATCTAGCGTCACAGTCCAATGTAGATGAGGTGTAAGAATAAATGAACAAAAAAGTGAGGTTGCCGTAGTAAGAGCGTTCACAGTGGTGGTTTGCTAAATGTTTGGGAGATAGATTAAAAATGGCCAAGAGCTTTAGCAAATTAAAAAAAAAAATGGAGAAATTCGGGCGAACTCACTTCCTCTATTTCCTCTATGTCAAAACTGTTGTCTTTCCTCCGCACTTTAGGACGATCATCTTCACAAAATATCACATAATTGGCAAAATTTCTATCTTATCCAAAGTTGATTAAAAAGAATTTTAAAACTTTTAGCCAGCTCAAAAGTTAATTGAAAAAAATAATAATAACTTAAAAGTCCGAGTTAACTGCTATATACAAAGAAGAAAATCCTCCCAATCAACTCTTGGAGTACCCAAAAGCTGTAAATGATTCTTAATTAATATCACACAATTTTTATATCCGTTTACGCTTTACATTGGTGGGTGAGGTCCACATAAAAATTATTCAGGGGTTTATTTTTTTGGTTAGATGATCCATTACAACAAGTCACATCATTATAAAATTTTTAACTGTATAAAGGGGTGGAGCTAGAATTTTGTAGTTGTAGGAGCTAAAGTGTTTAAAAATTTTGTGCAAGGACCAATACATGAAATTAATCTTTTTTTGTATATTGGTCTACATAAAATCAATAGAGTACCTTGAGACTGGGGTGCGAGGTCCCCCAGGTCTCAAGGTGGCTCCACCCTTGACTCCACAAAAAATTTAGTTAAACCTAACGGTAAAATAAATGATTCAGATTAAAATTTAGATTATTTTTAAATGGGTTAAAAGTTTTAGAACGATGTGAATTATTATGAGGGTGACCTTCTTTACCACGTAGATCATCCTCGCAATATATCAGCCCTTGGATCAATAAGTTTTGGAACAATGTGAATTATTATGGGCCCTATAAATCTATGTAAATGAAGGATAACAATAAGTGGGATATTCCTAAACAAAAAATGGGGTGGAATTAGAATGTTCTCTTATTATTTTTGGGCCCCTTCTAAGTGGAGGGTGTTTGAGGTGCAATTATTATAATATTTTATTTATGTACAAGATAGGGTTGAATGAGTAAGCGGCTTATGATTTCTACTCCATAAGCAATTAATAAAGGCCACTTAAGGTAAGGGCTATTTGGTAATGTTAAGAGCCACCACGACCAAGTCAAAACTTAGTTAAAATTTAGAATAGTACATAGATCACACTCTGATAAGTCATTGTGATCAATCCAGATAACAGAATTGATCAAACTAAAATTATCTAGAAAGGTAAGGAAGCCTATTTTCAGGAAAAAAAAAATTGCCTTCACTAAACTCTTTTTGTGAAAAAAAGAATACTCTTTCATTAATGGTGAAATTTATTTCATACCATAAAAGATTCCTAAATAGTGATATTCAATGTTCGAAATGTTAGAATAAAATGATGTTGAATACGCTCGGGATTGTGAAATTCGATAGATTAGTAGAAGTGGAAAGAAAAGCCCTAAACAATAGAAAATTTACTTTTTATTGTTTGATCCAAAGATGATAATCCTCAATAAATTTAAAACACACAAAATATCGGTTGACGGTTAAAACTGTAGATTAATGCTATAAAATTTTACTTTACCCAACAACCTCCTCACATGTATCTAAGCTCTTGCTTGACGTTGAAACGCCCCTCTTACAACTACTACACATGTTGATCATCTTCACTTGATCCCACTGATAGGTGCAAGTAAGAAATCTTTTCTACTCATAATGCATCATCTCAGGTCCATCTAGCTCCTTTTAAGGCGTGTCTTTGAATTGTAAAGGGAAGCAATCATTTCAGTAACTGAAAGAATTCGCTCACATGAAGATGATCTAAGGGTGAAATTTGGCTCAATTTGAGCCATCTCCAAATCCTTTCATGTGACACAGTTCAATCGTCCATATTCACCAATTTGGAAGTCCTACAATATTCCTCATCTTTCTTCTTGTATCTCAAAAATTTTACATGTTTCACTTACAAGAAGAGGTTGTTAATAACAGCATAAAAAATAATTCAGAAATGCCAACTGCTTTTTTTCTTAAAAATTGATCATATAAGGATTCAAGTACTAACAACCATGGCATAATGATGTCACAGAATATACAATTTACAGCCGTGACCCAAGTGGTTTCTTAACTTCAACAAATCACCATTACTCAATTCTCTAAATTTTATGTTAAGAAAAATGAGACCAACTTAAAACCATCACCACCAATGACCCTACCTGCACCTTCCTCTCATGGAAGAGCATAGATTCTTTAGAAGGAAAAACCTTACCTCCTACTATCCCTTCAGAAGAGAAGATTCCTTTTTTTCTTTTTCTTTTTTTCGTGCTTTCATCAAGATCTTTGTACTGAAGGGGGTTTCTATTTACCATCAGTTTTAAGTGTAGATGATCCTTGATTTTGATTTCCGAAACCAGCCTCTTCGTCCCTTGCCTTGCTTTGCTCGGCAGGAGCATCGGCGGCAACCTGAGTCTTACTTTCTTCTTCTTCTTTTGAGCCCCTGAAGAAAAGGATCACAACCGAGGTGAAAATCTCTAAAGAAGGATAAAGTAGAAGTACATAGCACACAGTCATTCCAGGTCCACATATGCAGTGCTAAGAGTTTGCTAACAAGGGCTAAAATCTCATTTCGACGGAGTGTTTTTTTGGTTAGTAGTTGAAAAATGAGACATTCTGACCGACCAAAATATATCGATACATTCCAAAAAGAATACATGAACAATACCAATAAATGTGAAACCTAAAACAAAGATACGAAATATACGAAACTCTGAACCATGTTTGCAAATGATCCAACCTATTTAACTTGAACATAACCACTCTTACGGTCATCTCCAAGATTGAGAGCGTTGGTCAGAACATTCCAAGATGAAATAAACCAGACCAAGATATCTACAACAGCACAACCCCACGGAGCTGTCAGCTGTCCTAACTGGATGATGATTGGAGTCATCAACTATCTAACCTACGGCTTTTTCTTTTCCTGGATAGTTAAAGACTGATTACCTGTCCGAAATAATATATGTATCAGATAGTTAAGATTAATTTGATAGGTCAAATGCAGAGTAGTAGTTAACAAAGGTGCGACCAGACTGTGCACGAGTCTCAAATACTCTTCTATGTAGTTGGTAGGTCATAACCAAGTCTTTTAAGATGAGAAGTTCGGATTCAATCATATGAAATTGATCGAAGGCATAAATGATGGAATAAAAAATTTATACCCAGAATAAATAATGAGCCCAACTGCAACAGCCGCAAAGGCTATGAAGTACATCCAGTCAACCTGAAGAGAGTTACCATCTTTCAGACAGAATTCTTGCAATAAATACTAAAACTTGAATTGTAAATAACGGTAAGATGACACAATTAAACTGCCGAACCTTCTCATGGTATGCAAAAATACGAATCAAGACAGCCCACATGTCTGAGGTTAGCAGAGAGAGGTTTAACATAGTGGCCCCACTAATCTGCACAATGGAAGAAGGAATCTTAGTTATTCTGTCACAGGAAATAGTTTACAGACTTTTCAGTCCAGGCTGCAATCTTTGGTGATATGGTCAAAGTGGAAATATCTAATGTGACTCATAATTTGTGTAATTTGATGTTTTACATCTAAAGTTTCAAGATTGAATCATTTCCAAGTAATTCTGAAAATTTCAACGTTTTCAAAATTTTGGACAATTGAAACTAAACCCAATATAATTTTTGAGTAATTGACAATTGATTTTGGTCAGGAGCGAACCTAAGTTTGAAACCTTATAACTGTTTAAATGTAGGGGATACCCTTTGGATTAACCATAGACCACTACATAAACAATCCCATCTATCTGGTGAATATGAGTATGTTTGCCAATCATTGACTTGCACAATCCAATGAAAATGAAAATGGTGTTTAGCATAAGCAAGAGGACGTCACAATTTCAACAACAAAAACACCTTTCTGAGATGTCGGGGTTTACTAAAAGAAGGTAATTTCAATTCTATGTGTTTTCACAAGAGTGAGGGTAGGGATTTAAATATTAAGCATCAAATATTAAATTACTTACAATGTCCTCCAATACATACCTTAAGCAAGATTGGGACTGTAGAGTAAAATAGAAACATCGCTGCCGCAAATCCAATAAAGGGAAGCAACTGGAGTTGGAAAAAAAAAAAGACAATAATATTCAAAATCAAATTCCAACCAGAAAGAAACGTCAAAGGTTTGAGTTGAAATAGAAACCTAACTCCTATGACTACTGACTTACAATCATGGTCTAAAAGAACTCCATATTAACTATCAATTAAATTTAAGAATCGAAAAGGCAAAAGCTTCTCAAACTAAAATATTCTCTCCTTTATAAGGTACATCTTAACCTCTTATTTTGGAAAAATGGTTTATATGTTGCATTGATATGGGTGTGAGAATAAAGTTCAGGAATAACTGGAAATGCAATCAACACATATATTCAAATAACATATACAAAGATATAGAGAAGGGCCAAAAATGAGTTTCCTGCATTTCAAATTAATTTTTCTATAGACCACACATGCATCTGCAGGTGTATGCCATATTTAGGAAGTCTAATATGAAATAGAACTCTACTACACAGTAAAATTCCTATCGTTGTTTAGTTCAAATTGGAGAAAAGGAGTAAGAGGAGTTACTTTTTATTTATCATAGGAGTTATTTGTCTATAGGGAATGCTAATTAATGTTAGAAACTTAGAATAGAGCTATTTATTTGTGGAGTTCATTACAGGCCAAACATGCCCTTCAATAGAAAAAGAATTTACAATGCCTGTTACATCTTTTGCTTGTGAGAAAACTTATATAAAAGGGTAATTTTGGAAGTTTGCCAAAAATGACAATACATATCTCTTGCAAGATTTGGCACTATAATAGTATAGATGTATTACCACCATGTGTCAACAGAAGGTCATAACTGTAATATTTTTTAAGCCTTTTCTCGTATATACAAATATACCCCTTGCATGCACACAGAGTACATACATGTACACCCAAACAATACAAACTTGTTAACATGCTGACACAGAGAATAGCGAAGAAAGAAGAAAATGATAAGAAACTTACTGCACCAGCTGACCAGTGTATAGATCGGAGCTCCTGGCGCTCAAGTATGGCTCTGGAGAAGTTATTAAGGACTATAACAGTGAAAATAGATTATCAAACACACATATAGCAGCCCATATTCACACAAAAGCTCCAACGCAATGAATATGGGAAACAAAAGATTTTTTATAGACAATGGATATCATTAGAGCATGTTAGGTCAGCTATATCATTGAACTCCATCACTCTGATAAGAAGTAAGAACTAGCACCTTTACTTCCCAGAATACCAAAGATTCTATTTTAAACTTAAATAACAATATCACCAGTTTACAAAGTAAAGGATACATTTGGCATCCACTGATGATAGCTCCAAATAGACCTAACATTGCCATGACTTCCACTCTGTCAGCATTTTTCACCAAAAACTCCTGAAAAAAATACAAAACAGATTTATATTGGAAACAATGTCCACATTGATTGGTCGCAGAGTGATGCCATCAGAATGAACTATATAAGCACTAGCCACTCATGGATGAAAAATAAAATCTCATCAAGTAAAGTTGAAAATATCCACCTTCAGTTGTAAAGAAGGCATTACTGACGCATTGATGTCCAAGATACAACAAACATAAACTATGCAAATTCCAAATTTGATGAAAAACTAGAAACATACAGACCTCACTAGTATTCGTAACCGCATAGAGTGTGGCCCCGGCAATCACAAGTAAATCTCCTCTAATGGGATGGCTCCCTCCTAGAAGCCATTAAATAAATGGTATTAAATCATGAAATATATACACTCTCCAATATGCACAGAACTACAATTAGACAAGCAAAATATATACACTCTCCAATATGCACAGAACTACAATTAGACAAGCAAAACGTCACATTTCTAAATCAATTACATTGATGATGGAAGGCCCACAAAGGAACCTCAAAAAAATAAAACTGGAAGGTCTACAAATTAAAAAAAAAAAAACTCATTATGTTGATAAATACACTTTGCTCAACTAAGAATCATGCTCCATGTTGATGTCAGTGTATCAGAATAACAAGCTTATCTATTATGAACTTGAGTAGCAAATTTTTCATGGTTAAAACTTAAAACTTCATTTTAATACTTGGAATGGACTAGCACGACAAATAGAATATATCTAATGAGACAAAAAAAATACTTTTAAATCATACAGATCATAATAAACAAACAGCGAAGAGAGACAAAGAATGAGGAAATAAGATAAAGACGAGAAGCAAGAATAGCATCCTACCGGCTCGATCACCTGCATGGACATCTGAGAAAACAACCAAAACAAGACCAGCTATACAAACCCCCACACCAACAAACTTTCTGAATCTGTATTTTGTCTTCAAGAAAAACCAAGTAAGGATTATGACACACGGGATCGTCCAGCAATCCAGCAGCATGACACTTGTCAGAGATGTGTATTGATAGGCCTTCACCACTGAACAAAAAGGATCACTAAATTATTTCTGGAATTAGTTTGACCAAAATTTTAGAGAATAAGATATTGTGACAATGGTTTAGAGTCCCAATCTCTAAATAGGTCTTGGCCAGTTGAAATTTTGAGATTCCTCAACCAAGATGCAATGACATTAACTCAAATATGGAAAACCGAAACAATGCAGCAAATCCCATGCGTATCATTCAGACATGAACAATGATCAAAACAAAAATGAAAGATAACTTGAGGCTCATCCAAATAAGATTCTTATGAGTATGTACTTGACAAACTTGTTCAGATGGACTGTCCTGATTATATATACATATATATATAAATTCTGTTGTTCATGGCATATATGCATCTTGTAGACTAACATACAAGAAGTGATTGTAGTGTAATTACAATATTGTGCATTATTTAAATAGCATTAGATTATACACCCATGATGACATTCTCTAAGTATACCTTGTGCAGCTTCTACAGATGGTACAATGAGATATGTAAAATACTATACTTCTATGTAGAAGCTTTTCTACACTTATCTTCTTCTTACTTCCCCAAATTATATGGGCCTTCAGTACACTAATCAGTTTGTTATAACTTATAAGCATAATACTTTAAGCCTCAAGAACGATGAAGAGTTTATGTACAATCTGCTCACGGAATAGTAAGTTTTATTGAAGAAACCCATAAAGAATACCCTGTAGAAAGCATAAAGCTTCAAAAAAAATGAAAAAACATCACATAGGTCATGTTAAATATTTGCAACTGCTACAGTTCATCAAGACTAAAAAAGGAGAAACAACTTGCTTCCAGATAACCAGAAAATCATGCCCTGAGGCTCCATAGGCGCTCAATACAAGCAGCATCAAAGTCAACCAAAGTGGATATATGCCTATCACAAATTAAAACACTTGGAGAATGCTATCTACAGTAAATGGGGCCTATAGCAAACTAAGATGTGAAAAAGTTCATCACTATGCCATACTCACCAAGAAAATTGGCCTCCACATCAACTAAAGCAAGCAGTAAATAATAATACCATTTTGCCTGCATGGTATCCAAAAAAAAGGACAATTCAGTATTTCTTCCCAAAATGAGATTATCAAAAAATTCAATAAAAAAAAGGAATTCGCAAATTAAACCTGACCATCTATAGGTGCTCGACCAATTTCCCTAATTGGTATATTTACCATGAAAAGTACCAGGAAGAGGTGGATTAAAACTACAAAAAGTTGACAGAAAAATCAAGGGTCAAGCTATGCTGATTTTTTTTTTACAATATTCCCCCACTAAAAGACCAAGACTTCAAGGGAGCCTTTTTACTTTTCTTTGTGCTTGATGATTTTAGCCCCCTTTGTTGTTCATTCGAATACAAATTTAGCGACTAAGATAAGGCAAAATGATCTATTGATCAAAGACATGATTTTGACATTATGACTTCACAAAGAAGCACAACTTTTTTACTTCAATGACCTTTTTGGAATAATTTTATACTTAAACTTTGAAGATCTCTTCAAGCCCAAGAATATCAATTTTTGCATGGCAAGACCTCAAAACGCGGGATATAAAAAGCTTTTGTTGAAGGACTGGAACTGAGATTATGACTTAAGATTTGTATCTGTTTTGAAGTATTAGTAAGTTCTACTAGTTTAGTAGCACTTTCTTTATTGGGTATACATTTAATAATTTCAATCATTCTTTCATTTTCTACTTTTGTAAAATAATTGTTTCAATCATACTATAAATTTATTGTAAGCAGCGTACCAAAAAAGAATACACTAACTAATCATACTCTTTGAGAAAACAAAAACTACAGAAAACCAAATGAATAAAAAATGGAGGAATCTCAAACATATCCAGATCAACAAGAAAAGTGGAACCAACAGCAGTCCCCATACTCCATCAAGTAAATCAAATGCTTAATGCTTATCTACCCTCTCCTCAAATCGCTTCATAGTATGACTAGAGACATGCAGAAAAGACAGATAGAGAGAGAGAGAGAGAGAGAGAGAGAGAGATTGAAGAACATGCCAGTTCTCTGCCTCAACTCCCCTGATTCAACATGTGGTTGGTAATTAATCCTCCAAAAAAAAAGTATCCTATAAACGACGGCTTACTTCGAATTGTCAAAATTTAAACTTCAACTAAAATTGGGTAAAAATAAAAAGGAAAAGCCTCAAAAAACAATCTGACATTAAATATTCTTATTGGTATCTCAATTTCTTCTTCTTTTTTATCGAGTTATTGGAACATCGGCGATCAAGAAAACGAAAGAGGATAAACATAAAATGCAAACTTTACAACAATAGTTACAGATAAGAGCATTCCCATGTCACATATATTTCAAATTAACCAACTTAGCAATTAATAAAAGTAATTCAATCAGAAAACATAAAACTGTAACTGAAGACAATAAATAACCTGTAGTTTTCTCTTTTGGAAGAGCACCATGCCTCCATAAACGAGCGCCAGAAGCACATAATTGGAGAAAGACTGCGACGTTGGTGCATCAATCCCTGAAACAGAGGGAGAGAGAGAGGAACCCAGAAATTAATTAGAAAATCCCATAGTATAATCATAGAAACCATCAAACCAGTATATGCATGCGTCGATTGTCTACACAAAATCAAGAAGGAAAACAAAAATGATGCTTGTAAAATCAATCAATCAAAGAAGAGGGTTTTTGTTTATTACCTCTTTTGGCGAGTTCTGATGATGAAAAACCCGTGGAAGTGATTAAAAGAGATACAAACTGACCTAAACCAAGACTAATCAGTGTCTTTTTTGTCCAAAATTTCTTAAAACTAACCATTTTTCTCTCTCTGTTTCTCTATCTCTTTTTGGATCAATCGATCTCTCTGAGTCTGCCAAAAAAAAAAAAAAAAAACCATATAGAGTATAGAGAGAAAAATGAAACCCTAGAAGTGTGAAATTACACTCGACATTGCCGTCTGTTTAACAAAGTTTTTCGAATGAATTTAGAGAGAGAAAGAGATAGAAACAGAGAGAGAGACTTCCGAACTTGCAGAAAGTGACCTCAGACTAAAACAGACTAATATAGTTTCCCGCTCCAGTGGGATGGCCCACCAATCTTAATTAATCAATTTAAACAGACGGCTGTGACGAGCTCGAGATATATGTGAAAGGAATGTTGACAGAACACTGTACGCTGACTAACAGACAGCTTGAATATCATCGCATAGAGTTATAATGTGAAGAATATTGGCTTTTTTTTCAGTTCTTTTATTGGCTTTGGATCATTGGCATTTCCAGCTATTGTACAATTTCTTATGATAAATTTTTGTGTGACACAAAAATCTGTATTAGAAAGGGTTAAGAAACCGCTAACCTGCAAGCACAAGAAGATGAACCATAAGTACTCGTATGATTTTGAATTATGCACGTCCTTCAACATTTTTTAATTTGTTTGATGAAAGTAAAATTTGAATCCAAGTATGTACTGTTAACACTTAGCATCAACAAATTTTACCAACTAAGCTAACGGACACTTGCACCCGCTAATTATATTGAGGAAGGGAAAATGACATTTATCAAAGAGTTAGGATCCAGAGATATGTTTATTTATACATGTTTTTTAAACAACGCATGTAGAGACCACATGGAGATGATTTAAGGGCTAATTTCCGGTGAGGATGATGTACATACTATGTAGCATTCTTATAGAAAATCACATCAATTTAAAACTTCTAATCTATAAAAAAAAAGTTTGTGTTATTATTTATTAACCCTTCAGTTTTTTTTTTTGGTTAACTTTAGACCAACATGTGATCGGGTTAGAACCTAGAAGTTTAAAAAGCAGTGATGCTAAATTTACCAAAAAGCCTCTAGAATTTTTTACCGAAGTCAGAGCCTACGGTGAATGCATACCACTTTAGGATGGATGCAAATCACAAAGATATATGAAAAATAGTTCTACCATCAGATTAATTTTCGATAAAAAATTATTTAAGATTTTGGTATAAATTTAACATTATCTTTAAAAAAAATGATTTTTATACAAATTCATCTCTACCGGATGACTTTCCACTGAAAACAAACACCATCTTAAATGTAGGGGAATCCCTTGTTAAAATCATTCTTTTAGATTGCACACTTTTTCATTATATTAGTGGGCGCCGAGACATGAAGAACCTTTTCAAACTTTTCGGTTCCAAACCCTTATGTTATTTATTACCATCCAAAAAGAAAAGTGCCAAAAGCTTCCACTTTTTTTTACTTACTAATAATGGGTCTTGTTAACGTGTGCCCTTAGGGCACACGATAAGGATTTTTTGAAGGGATGTTTTTGTAAGTTAGAGTCTTCAAATCAGCTTAATTTTTGTAAACATAATATTATCATTATTTATAAGATGTCAACAAAAAATCAGTTCAATCGGAGATATCTAACCCTCTAAACAAATCACTTTAAATGTCAGCCGTTCATTCATACTACTAAAGTCTAAATTAAGTATTTGTGATGCTAGAGGGTGCTAGAAGACTCCGATTGAGCTGATTTTTTTATATATATGTTATTTATACTATTTAGATCATAGTTAAAAAAATAGCTCATTTGGACAACTTTAAGAAACTAAACAAAACATAAAACTGAAAAGCTTATCATGTGCCGTTAGGGCACATGTTAACAAAATCCACTAATAATAGTTAAGAAGACTATAAAGCAATGGTGTAATTTATTCCAAAAACAAAATATTATTAAAGTACAAAAGGTTGAGTTTTCAAAGATACCATCAATTACTTCAAAATCTTATCATGTCCCATTGAATTTGATTAAAAAAACAAGAGATGTGACACATCAAAATGGTGATTATAAGGTACAGGCACTCATTGTCTCAATCTTTTCATTTAGTCAACTTACAAATAAAAGATTTTGTTAACATATGCACTAAGGGTACCCGATACACTTAATGGTTTTATGTTTTGTTTAGGTTGTCTCGACTGATTTTTTTATACGATCTAAGTCGATATACGCACGATATTAGTACCTAATATAAGTTCTCCAAGTTTATATGATATTGCCTCCTTATTCGAGCGATTGATCTGGTGGTGATGGGAGATCGCGATTCTTCCTCTGTTCGTTAGTCACATATCGTGAAGCACTTGTTATGACAAAAAAACCAAAAAAAAAAAAGAAATAAAATATATTGAAGAACTTGTTTTGTTTTTGTAACAAATTAAATCTTTTTACTATTTTACCCTTGTCTTTTACTAAATAGTAAGGACATTTAAGTAATTCTTGGGTTTATTTTTCTATAACAAATTAAATCTTTTTACTATTTTACCCTTGCCTTTGCTAAAGTATTAAGGACATTTAAGTAATTCGATAACACGAACGTCCATTGAACCCAAATCGGGAAGGTGGCTTCTCTTTATATATACTATAGATAGATGTTTATAATATTTGGATCATGTCGAAAAAATTAGGTAAATCGGAGACTTCTCGCACCAGGAACATTTAATTTAGAGTTTATAGATTGAATGAAGCTGACATTTAAAGTGATTTTTTTAGAGGGTTAGATATCTCTAATTGAACTGATTTTTAGTGAATATCTTATAAATTATGATAATATTATATCTACAAAAAAAATCAGTTGATTTGAAGACTTCTAACTTTCAAAAATCTCCTCAAAAAATTATTTTATCGTTTGCCCTTAGGGCACACGTTAACAAGTCTAACTTATTAACTTAGAATCCTGGCTTCGCCCCTTTACAGCCACAGGGTCACATGGTCGGGAGTATGAAGGTGGGGGTCCAAGAACAAACATACTGATTTATGTTGTTTGGTTAATAGAAATGTCTCAATTACCAGTAAGAGATATTTTAGCTCACCGTCGGTAGGTGAAAAGTAAAGTGGAGATGGATCCGAGAAGCTTCCTGGTATCTCAACGACGGAAGACGATTGTGTTGGAAAGAAAAACTTTTGAATTCTCCATTGAAGATAGAGGTAATCAATCTCAACTGAAGATATTGGAGCGTGGAAGGGGTCTCAGGCGATGGATCTATTTCAGTTTTGGAATGACAAAATGGTTGCGGCATTCAATACAAGAAGCAACAAAAAAGGAAATGACAAATGGCGCTAGATGTAGTGAAAGGGAAGGAGATCTTTCATTTCTATTGGAAGTGAAAGAGAATAAAGGAGGGAAATTTCTTAAAATTTCATGATTTGGGGGAGGTGAAAAAGCAAGAAATTTCATTTTGTGTATTCCGGCCGGAGAGAATCATTATTGTTGGTCAGGTTTTGGAGAGACAGTGGATATTTTGCTTGCACTAAATCAGGGGCCAAGGTCGCAACGGAAACCTAACATGGACGATTTTCCACGGCTATCAACACAGAACCCTCAACCATCAATCGTAGAAAAAAAGGAGGAGGATGACTTAGCTGCTCGACGTATAGCATGCAATGTTACAGGGAATTTTCCAGGGTGGAAACAGGTGGCGATCCTAATCCAGAAACAACTGGGGAGGCTGGATAGACCATATCTAAAAACAGAGGACCATAACAGAGCAGTGTTTCAAGCGATTTCAGAAGAAGAATTAAATCGCTTATCTGAGAATTTAAATTGGGCAGCTGAGGACTACAATATCACTCTATCTCGTTGGAAGAAGGTGGTAGATGAGAAACAACAACATGCAAAAAATATTGGAGTCTGGGTCATCGTCAAGGGACTACCAACGACACTCTGGAACCCTAACTCTTTCTGGGATATTGGTGACAAGCTGGGTGGCCTTCTAAATGTGGATACGAGATGTATTGGGATCGCATGTGAACTGCAATGTCGATTACAAGTAAGAGGTCCTATTGATAAAATTCTAATTGCACTTGATTTCTGTATTGAGGAAAAAAATATCAGGTTGAAATTTGAAGAAATTACGATGATGGAAAGCATGGATGAAGGTAATCGTCGACGAAAAGGACCAGAGACCGGTCGGGATCTTAATCTGAACGTCAACGGAAAAGGTATCCCTGCATATAATTTAAATTTGAATTCAAATTTGAATTCAAATTTGAATCTAAAAGACAAATCAATCCCGACCATTGCAGAAAAAGGAAAAGCGAGACAATTTGAGCCTAACGTGGGGCAATCTACTTTATCGGGGACAAGATTGACGGCTAACCGCTTTGAACCACTAAGACGTGCTGACTTAGAAGCTGATGCTATAATAAAAAAGAAAAAATCAAAAACATGGGAGAGGGTTTTGGGCCGACGCAAGGAACATTTTAAGATAAAGCCAGTAAAGTACAGGGAGACTAAATGGGTATATAAACCTAAAGATAAGGAGGAAATAGGTCCAAGTGGAGTTAAAAACAAAATGGGCCAAAATGGGAATTTTACTGAAACCCAAACGGAGGATAAATTGGGGGATAAAGAAGAAGATAAGGGTGGTGTCAACGATATAAATACAAATGAACAACAATTAATTGTGACATCCAGGTTTGTTGAAGAAAATCCTTCCTCCACAGAG
Organism: Macleaya cordata; assembly: GCA_002174775.1. Classification (NCBI taxonomy): domain Eukaryota; kingdom Viridiplantae; phylum Streptophyta; class Magnoliopsida; order Ranunculales; family Papaveraceae; genus Macleaya; species Macleaya cordata. The sequence continues at coordinate 129,472 of MVGT01001697.1, forward strand.
CCTTGCAAGATGACGGTACCAAACTTTACCGACGAGATGATAATGACTGTAATCCCAGATTCAATTCAGGAAAGAAGGGTGGAATCGCCATTTCGATGCAATCTGCGAGATGATGAAATAGTTATCAGATTAAAGGAGATCTCAAAACTAAAAGATGGTGACCTAATTTTCAATCTCATTGAGCTGATGATGGAGATTGTCTGTAAATTGGGCGGTGTTAGTCAAGGACGAGATGCCGAAATGCGAGAAATAATAACTGAAATTACTGAAAGGCATAAAAGGAGATTCTTAAACAAGGAATCAGGCCTTATGGTGGAAGACTTATCAGATGAAGAAAGGGAGGAGAATGTTATTAATGGAGATTAAAATTGTTTCCTGGAACATTAGAGGATTGGGCACATTGGAGAAAATTACTCAAGTTAAAAATTTAATCAGAAAGGAAAGGCTTTCCTGCATTGCAATTCAAGAAACGAAGATGATGAAAGTAACTGATTATTTCATCAAAACAATTTGGGGAGGTAATAATTTTGGATGGAGGTGGATTCCATCGATAGGTCGATCCGGTGGTTTGATTTTAATTTGGGATGAGGATATACTCAACCTAGAAGATGAACAAATTGGGAATCATTCTATATCGGTGCAATTTGGTAACATTGATGATAATTTTAAATGGGGTCTGACTAATGCTTATGCTCCTAATGAATCAACGGGGAGGAAGAATTTTTGGAAGGAACTTGATAATGTGAGGAATTGGTGGGCTGGTGCCTGGGTTGTAACTGGAGATTTTAATTCTATTAGAAATCAGGGGGAGATTCTAATAAACCAGGAGGACGCAGAGGAAATTACAAATTACTCAATGGCTTCATAAATCGCCATGTTCTTGTAGATCTACCTATGGCTGGGGGAAAATATTCTTGGTCTGATATGAAAGAGGAACCATTACTTTGCAGATTAGATCACTTTTTAATCTCGACAGAGTGGGAGCAAAAGTACCCGAGAGTAGCTCAAATTTTGCAGACTCGAACTGTGTCTGATCACAACCCCATTCTTCTCAATGCTAATGGCATCAAACGAGGTAACCCTCCTTTCTGCTTTGAAAATTTTTGGTTGTATGAAAAATCATTCTTAGATAATATGAAAAATTGGTGGAAAAACTTAAATTTTGAAGGCAGACCCAGCTATATTTTAGCTAGGAAATTGCAGGGGTTAAAATTCTTCTTGAAACGATGGAATAAAGAAAATTTTGGTAATGTCCACACTTTAATTAAGGAATTGAGATCCAAAGTGGATTATCTAGATAGGAAAGAAGAGGAGGAAGGTCAGCTTTCTACAGATGATTTAAATGTTAGAAATAATGCGAAGGTGGAGGAAAATAAATTGTCCCTAATTTTAGAAAGAAAGGCTAGACAAAGGGCGAAGGTAAAGAATGTACTAGAGGGTGACGCGAATACTGCCTACTTCCACCAAATTGCAAATGCCAGAAGGAGAAGAAATGCAATTTTAAAGATTGTGATGGATGGGGAGGAAATTGAAGACCAAATCAGAATCAAGACTATTTTCAAGGATTACTTCACTGATTTATTCAAGGAACCTCTTGGCTGGAGACCGGGTCTCGATGGTGTGAATTTTAATAAAATTTCGAATGCAGACAACAGATGGCTGGAGAGAAAGATAGATGAATGTGAGGTTCTTGCTTTACTAAACCAGTTAGGCAAGAACAAATCACCTGGACCAGATGGTTATCCATCAGAATTTTTTCAAAAGTGCTGGCCAATCTTAAAAGACGATATTATGGCTGTTTTTGATGAGTTCTATGATGAAGAAAGAGTGGATTGGAGACTGAATTGCTCTGCCATAAGCCTAATTCCTAAGAAAGTGGAAGTACTCACACCAAAAGACTACAGACCTATTAGTCTAATTGGGGGTGTTTACAAGATTTTGTCTAAGATATTAACTGAGAGATTAAAGGTAGTGCTTCCAAAAGTGATATCACAATTTCAAGGGGCTTTTATAAAAGGAAAACAGATTCTAGATGGAGTGCTTATTGCCAATGAATGCATTGATTCTAGGATCAAATCCAAAAGACCTGGAATTTTATGCAAAGTGGATATGGAAAAGGCTTATGACCACGTAAATTGGGACGTGATTGATCATCTTTTTGGGTTGTTGGGTTTCGGTAACAAGTGGAAAAATTGGATGCATTGGTGTGTATCATCTGTCCAACATTCGGTGTTAATTAACGGAGATGCTTCCAAGAATTTCAAAGCAACTAGAGGAATTCGTCAAGGGGACCCCATATCCCCTTTTTTATTTATTATGGTTGCAGAAGTGCTCTCAAAATTTCTAGAACGGGCTAAAGAAATGGGGATGATTTCTGGTTTTTCTGTGGTTAACAATGGCACAAACATTACACATTTGCAATTTGCAGATGACATTGTGATTTTTCTTGATGCAGAAAAGTCTGAAGCAATTGCGATCAAAGCTATTTTAACTATCTTTGAGGCAAGTACGGGTCTAAAAGTGAACTGGGATAAATCTACTGTTGTCGGAATTGGAAATGAGCAGGTGGCGGCTGATTTTGCTGACATTCTTGGGTGTAAAACAGAGAAACTTCCTTTCAAATATTTAGGTTTACCGATTGGAGCTACGGTAAGAACCAAATCTGTTTGGAATGAAGTCTTAGAAAAAATGGAAAAGAAATTAACATTGTGGAGAAGAAAACTTCTATCGAAAGGAGGAAGATTAACTCTAATCAAAAGCACCTTGGCAAGCATTCCGATTTATTTCTTATCCATGTTCTCCATTCCGACGGACATTGAACGAAAAATGGTGCGAATTATGAGGGACTTTTATAGAGAAACTCATCAAAGAAGAAAAAAATAAGTTGGGCGGCCTGGAAGAAGATTGTGAAACCTAAGAATAAAGGCGGATTGGGGATTAGAAATCTGAAGAAAACAAATGAGGCTTTGCTTACGAAATGGATTTGGCGATTCAGAGAGGAGAAAGGGGCTTTATGGAGGACCATACTCATTCAAAAATATGGTGGAAAACATACAGCCTTTAACCCTTTAGAATCTACACAGACTTATGGTGTGAGCATATGGAAAAAAATTCTAAAACAAAAAGATTTCATGATGCAACACACCACATTACAAGTTAGAAACGGAACTTCAATATATTTGTGGATTGATAGATGGACAGGACAAGGAACCCTTAAAGAGAGATATCCTCAATTGTACAGACTTTCCAGAATCAAGAAAGCTACAATAGCTGAAGCTATAACGAACCAGTAAGAATGGAACTGTAATTTTAGAAGAGAGTTAAGTCTTGAAGAAGTTGAAGATTTAAACCACCTTCTTGATGAGGTTGGAGAACCACCAACATTGGATAATAGAGATGATAATCGATGTTGTAGCTTGGCTAAGGGAGGTTTTTTCAACCCGAAGGATTGTTATGTCACTCTGATACCTGATAGAAATCTCAGAATGGATGAGAAATGCATCTGGAATAGGCAATTCCATCAAAAGTTTCATTCTTGCTTTGGATGGAATATCATAATGGGCTACCAACAAATGATAATCTAATCAAGAAGGGTTTTTACATTGTGAACAGATGCTCACTTTGCAAGTCAACAGCTGAAACTTCTAGCCACCTATTTCTTCATTGCAAATATGCTAATGCTGTTTGGGATTATTTCATTAATAGTTTCAACATGTGCTGGGTAAGAAATGATAATATCTTAAATCAACTTGCAAGCTGGAAAATCAATACCAAGAGATGCATGGTAATTAAGGTATGGAACTTGCTACCTTTAGCTATCTGCTGGTCTTTGTGGGTTGAACGGAATGGGCGAGTGTTTGAATCAAAGGAGACAACAATTCGGGAAACAATTGACAAGATAAAAACGTTAATTTATCTTTGGGGCTTGCGGGAGAACATTTTCGAGGGCTTATGGTTTAATGATGTTTATTTTAGGTGGGAAACTTTAATTGATATGTAAGTTACGGGTACTCATATTTTCTCATCTGTAAATTGTATTCATTCAATAAGATTTTGCCCTTTAACCTTCAAAAAAAAAAAAAGTCCAACTTATCACATTAAACTGTTTTCGATTCTTATACTCAAATAGGTTGAACCAGATTGGTTCTAATTTTAGTTGTTGATTCTCAGGTAGTTTAGTTTTGGTTTCCTTGTACTAAATTATTATAGCATGTTAAAAATAATCGAAAAATCAATATTAGTAATTTAGCTCTAGCTCATATTTGTTTGTTTCCAATTATCCATTGGATGTCAAAGTAGCCAGAACCAGACCCGATCTTAATACTTATGGTTCTAGTTCCTAACAGTTTTAGTTCTGATACTGATATGTGGAGTTAGAATTAGAAAAATTGATTACAGCTTGATCAATTATTGTGCAAACAAAGTATACATAGGACCGACCAAGTTACAAAAAGTTTTGTCCGTATGTGGCATGGTTAGTCCCACTGCCATGTAAGTTAGAAACCTCTTCAAAATATTTTTGGGAGGAAAAAAGTGGTGGATCCCACCCTGCCACATAAGCTTCTAACACCACTTTTGTAAACCTATCGATCCAAAAATGTTCTCTAATTAATATTATAAAAAGTTGTACATACAAAAGAAAAAGAAACAAGGCCAAATTAGATTGTGCACAATCTTGGGACATATAGAAAATTTGAATCCACACCCTCTTCAAGAACGAAGGGTTCCAATTTCTAACCTTTCAACCAAGTGCCACGATCACTTGTCCAATGCTATCGCACAAACGTGTCTAGTCATAGAAACGTTCTGGGATACAAGGCAGATGGTGACCATAGAGATGAGCATTAGTGACTACGAGTGCGGTTACTATAACGAGTTACTAGGCTTGCATTGATTAACAATATTCTCTCATATTGAGTATTCAGTCAATGGCTATTAGACATCGGCATGGCAATGGTTTAGACCCATTGGCTACTCAGGATCCAGTGCTCTTGATGACTTTCGTATGCCGAGCTCCCTCTTAATTATTTAAAATTTTAAGGGTGATTTTGAAGGTGAACTCCATAAGTTATGGAGTGAGTGTAACGCCCCAATTTGAAACCCAAATCTCTAAGAGATTGAATAACATCTCGAGGCATTAGGTTTACTATACAAAGTGATTAAACAATACTAAACAAACCTAAATAAGAGTTTATAAACCTAAATCAGAGTTAAACTAATCTAACCAGCCAAATCATTAATCACCTTAAAATATGGCCAAGACAAACAGAAAATTTGCCAGAATTTTTCCTGTATTTTTAGGGTTTTGCAACCTGTCTTGGACATGATGAGATGATATGACAATCGTGGATGAATGGAAATGATTTACAATTATAATTTGTGGATGAATCATCTCTTATACAGGTTCATGACAGTGAGTTTCTTTTTAATGCTAAAATATAGGGTGAACTTTTTTTAGTATTTTAATTTAGGAGTGAACAAACTCGTAAAAATGGACTTTTACTCCCTATTCTATAACTGTTCAAGTATTTAATCCAGTCCAATATTAATTTGTTGCAAATCTGAATTTGCAATTTAAAGTGTGTTAGAGCATCCACAGTGGTATGGTAAAATACCTTTTTACCTTATTTGAGTTGAGTAGTGGGTAGGGGAAAATAAGAATTTCCCCCTACGAGAGTCCCAGATAGGCTAAAATTAGCTTTTTGGAAATGAGTCTGGAGAAAGATTTACGGGGCGTGGAGCAGAAACTACGTCCCATGGAGCGTAGAGGTAAGACCACGTCTCATTGTTTTTTTTTTTTTTTTTTAAAAAAATTTGCATGGGGCGTGGGGCTATCTCCACGCCCCATGCAGGCGTGGTGGTAGCACCACGCCCAATACTGGGCGTGGTGCAAACCCCACGCCCCCATAATTTTTTTTTTGTTTTTTTTGTTTTTTTTAAATCAGTTTCAATCCCAACCATCATTCTTTCTCACATACAATCTTGACCGTCCATTCACTCCAACGGATATTTTTTACCGTATTTTATAAAAAAAAATTAAAAACCGCCAGGCGTGGTCCCTGGCATCAGACGTAGTGCTTCCACTACGTCTGGTGTTTTTAATTTTTATTTTTTTTTAAAAATGACGGTTATATCCTTTTAACCAGTTTTTAAATAATTTCTCAAACTTTTTTAAAAACCTATCACTGTGTAACTCGGTCTTGTAGGCTAAATAAGAGAAAGCTAAAACACCTTTTTAGCCTATCACTGTGTAACTCGGTCTTGTAGGCTAAATAAGAGAAAGCTAAAACACCTTTTTAGCTTATATGACTGTGGATGCTCTTAGAAATTTAATTTCCAATGTGTATTTACACCCTTTCAGTACGCCACGTGGAAGCCCCACTAGCTGCCATGTGGTAAGATCACACGTTGTCGGGGATCATCACGTGACGAGATCACGTGGCAACAAGAGAGTGCCACATGGAAAAAACGACAGGATGATGACCAACTTCTGGAGCAAGGAAGATGTCTGCCTCTTTTGATCAAGGGGCCGAAGATCGAAGGCGCCACATTACATATTGAACGAGAGGACAAAGAGGCAATGGAGAAAAGGAGGGTCTTAGCTTAGGTGTAGGTTTGGCGATTAAGGCGAGTGGCCCGAAAGCTGTGTATGAAACCACCATTACACAAGGTCTTTGGTGGATTTTAAGAAATGATGACGATTTGTAACAAATCTGAATTTGCTAATCCAAATTCTGCAAATCTCAATTTGCAATTCAAAATTCTGCAAATCTAAATTTGCATTTCATTGAATTTTAGATCCAACTCTCCATTTTGCTTTCCTTTCTCGCTTCAAATTCTAAAGAGAAAAGAAGAGTTACACCGTCTTATTCGATACTAGAAGCTCTAGATCTAAGAGTTCTACTGTTTCGATGATATATAATTTGTTTGGAACTTGTTAATGATTTTGTTTTTATACGGTTACAACTTACAAGTTTTATTACTCCTTATTTTGTATTGCACGTATAACATTTAAAATATAGGGACTAAAATTACAAAACATTTTAGACCTAAATTAAAAACATAAATTTAATGCAATTATGGACTACAAACTTATAACCCCTTTATTATTTTACTACCCCTCTACATGCGCGTGTGAGTTGGCAATTTTTCGATGACCTCACTTTTCTCCCTCATATGTGTAGGGTCGTCTTTGAGATTTGGAGGCCCGATGCGAATACATTGAGATGGGCCCCCTATAAATTAATAGTAAAATATATTAAAAGACAGTCTCGAGCATACAAAAACCGTCATCATGTACAAATGAAGAAAAATCACTAACATCCATATAAATATGATATAAGGGTTGATTTCTTGTGATGATGTCATCATCTTCATGAAAATCATCTTCAAATAAAATTAGCATATTCTAAAACTTCTAATCCATAAAAATTTGAATGATTATCAATGGTAAACAGAATTGATTTTTAATCGACTTTCAATCAATTTTTTGTGGGGATAGAAGCTTTAAAATGGATTAATTTTTCCAAGGATAATCTACATGGTGAGAACATTATCCACCAAAAATCAACCTTCAGATGTATCCAGGTAGATGCCATAAGTGAAGTGTCGCTCTTTAATGGTGTCCCAATAATTCGTATTGGAGAGAAGTGACGAATATGACACTACAAGGGAAGACGGGTCCAATAATTATGTTGAATGTTGTAAAATGTTTTCATTTGGAGGGCGATTTTTTGAGTTAGCAATTAATCTATTGAAAAATGTTCTAACATATAATGCATACATAAGATGGATTTTTTTTTTTGATAGAACATAAGATATATTTTATTAAAGTTAAAGGTTTTTAAATATGTTATTTTCTAGTGAGATCATATCTACAAAAAATTAGTTCAATTGAAGACTTCTAACACCACAAAGTCTTAATCTAGTATTTAATAGTATGAATGAATGGCTCACATTTAAAGTTATTCTCTTAGAGGGATAGGGATCTCTAATTGAACTGATTTTTTGATGAAAATATTATATCCACAAAAACTTACATGATTTTGAAACCATTAACATGCCAAAAACTCGTACAAATTTAACCTTCTTGTGTGGCCTAACGACATACGTTAATAGGACTTTATTTTGGAGGCCATTCAAATGTGGGGACCCAAGGCGGCCGCCTTGGTCGCCTTGGCCCAATGTCGGCTCTGCACATGCGTTAGCTGGCAAACTATGCATGTACTCTCTTGCAAATCCATCTCAACCATCACCTAATTTTGATCTACATGATGACGAGATCATCACCACAAATTGTTGGAATTATTTAGTTAATTTAATCATTCTTTTTTGAGTGAAAAATAGTTTTAGTTTTATTTCTTGAGTTGTGTCTCTTGGAGGTACCTTTTTAGGGCCAAGAGACATGTGTCTCTTTGTATAGACACCTTTGGTTTATGGAGAGTCACAATTGACTCTATATAAACCCTCTCCTCTTGTAGTTTAAAATCAAGTTTTCAACAAGTTTTGTGAGTCATGTTTTTGAGTAGTGTGTGAGAGCACAGTAATTGTCAGTTTGCTAGGGTGTACAGATTGGAGTGTTGCTTCTGTACGACACGATCGTTGTATCCTGAGAGACAAATGTCTATGGAACCGTCGGCACCGTTGCAGGGACGAATTTTTCTTAAGGACATTATCACAAGCCTCGATCACCTTTCGGATAAGTTTTCATTTTCTTATTTATTTTTGATTTTGTAGAAATCCGATTTTCAAGAAATCAAACCAATATTTTTCCAACATAAAAAATTTAATCATTGGATCAACTCCATATAACACTTATCGGCATGCACAAAGATGACCCATGGGCTGATGTGATCTAAACGATGAGGAAACCTTTATCACAAAAAAAGCTCTTGGATCAACTCTAAGTAGCACTCACTGGCATGTAAGTAGAATGTAAGAATAAAGTGGGTATTAGGTGTGGGTCCACTTGGAGACGACCCATGCACTATGTGATCTGAACGATGAGAATATCTTCTGACAAAAAATAAGCTCTTGGATCATATTTGAGTGAGCCTTAAACTGGTGTAAGTGAAGTGTAAAATAAAAGTGTTAAATAAATAAAAAACACAAAAGGAATTATTCAAAATGGTGAGGGAGTACTTTTCTCTATGAAAATTCTATAAAAGGTATTTCTTTCTTGGTTTGTTTTATTGGTTAGGTTATAGAAAGAAAAAAAAAATAGAAACCAACAAAAATAAAAAATTACTTTTATTTATTTATTTTTTATAAGGGACTATGCCCAAATTACAAAGATATGCCCAAATTACAAAGATAAGGCGAAGATACACTGTTGACTAATAGTAGTAGGTGTGTGACAAGTATGTAGCCACCACCAAGATCACAAAAAGATTAACCACCATGAACGAAGAGAAACCACCAATATTTACGAGCATACGAAAGTCACCAACACGAACAAAAAGAGACGCCGCTAATATCACGGACGAGAGATATCACCACCACAGATAAAGATAGAGCTCCAACATATTGCATAAGATAAACTTAATGGTAATTAGTAAACCACACCCTATAAATTTTGATCCCAAGACCTCCTAGGTCATTAAGCCTATGCTAAAAGATTAGAATGAAAAGTAGAAATTGGAATCTAAAATAGTGTATAGGTATGAATAGCAGAATTTTTGGAGTGTATATATAATTACTCAAAATTTAAATTTAAATTATTTATTTATTCATAAGATCTTAACACTCTCACAAAAAAAAAATGGGGCAAGTGCCACGGTAAACCCTTATTTAGGTTGTTTGGGTTAGAGGTTTAAGGGTTTGAAGAAAGGCAAGTTTCATAGAAAAATAGGAAGGGACGACACATACTTACCTTCCGTCTTATTTTAGAGCTCTCTTTTTGTAGTTAATTGATTCAAGAAACAATGATTCGTTTTTCAACTAATTACAGAACTGACACTATTTCAATACAGAAAAATATGGGAGGAGGCAGAAAGTGTGCCGTATGGCACAATCTCTACCGTTTGTGCCGCACGGCACACTCTTTGCCTCCTCCCTCAAACCCCTTACCCAAGTCCAAATCTAGGACCAGAAGGAGGGATTTGATTATTTGTAGTGCCCATAGTATTTGCTCTAACCTCAAAAAATACTTTTTTTGCTTATTTAAGGTGTCCATCGCACTTGCCCTAACACTCACATCAAGGTTCTCTCTCATTTTTTTTGTCCAAAATGAAAAATCCCCAACTGATTTGTCAGAATTTACACCAGTGAATCTCCCGAGTTACATTAGAATGAACTCATCTATCTAGTGAGTCAGACTGTGGATCGTCTACTCGGTCAGGTTTCCCTTTCACAGAACGGTGAGTTGAATCGTTTTTCCAGTTCGAAGCTGACTCCCGATTTGGCCAACCACGTGCTTGTCTCTATCTTCCAAGTTCTAAAATCTAACCCTTTTAGCCAAAGCCGCCATTTCTCTCTCTCTCTCTCTCTCTCTCTCTCTCTCTCTCTCTGGTTTTTCTTCCATGGCTGCTGTTTTCATAAACCCTAATATCACCTCCACAACCAAAACCCTAACTTCCTTCAACCCTAATAAACTCACTCACTCTTTCTTCTCCTCCTCTTTCAAACATTCAAAATCTCATTTTCCCTCTCATCAATTGAACTCATGCAAATCCATCAAATGTTCTCTCTCTAATCGCCGTCCTGAATACATCCCAAATCGAATCCCTGATCCTTCTTACATTCGAATTTTTGATACTACTCTTCGTGATGGAGAACAATCTCCAGGAGCCACCATGACCAGCAAAGAAAAGCTTGATGTTGCTCGTCAACTTGCTAAACTTGGTGTCGATATAATCGAAGCTGGATTTCCTGCATCATCAAAAGATGATCTTGAAGCTGTTAGAATGATCGCGAAGGAAGTCGGAAACACCATTGATGATGACGGACATGTTCCGGTAATTTGTGGTCTTGCTAGGTGTAATCGGTCTGATATTGATGCAGCTTGGGAAGCTGTTAAGTATGCGAAAAAGCCGAGGATTCATACTTTTATTGCGACTAGTGAGATTCATTTGAAGTATAAGTTGAGAAAATCGAGGGAGGAGGTTATTGCAATTGCGAGAGAAATGGTTAGTTATGCAAGGAGTTTGGGATGTGAGGATGTTGAATTCAGTCCAGAAGATGCTGGAAGGTTAGTTTTTGATACACATTTCAGCATTTTCTCTCTCTAGTTTCTCTCTCTAAAAAAGCATGTTAAGTTTTTTCTCTCCAATTTTCTGCAATTGGAGTTGAAGAACTTTTTACCCTTCAGTTATCTTTAAATACTTTTCTCTTATGCTGACCTAGAACTTCTGTTGATGCTTGATTGAAAAATAGGAGATTATTTGAAGGGTTTTACTAGTTGCTCATGTATAATAATTTGATGGAAAGTGAAGATTAGATGATCATGGTCTATAATGTTTTTTGTTTTGATGAATAATTTGAAATGCTTTATTTTTCCCAATTCCAAGCTATCATTTCTTGATTTTTAACAACCTGCAATTGTAACTTGGATTTCTGTTGTCAGGTCTGATAGGGAGTTCCTTTATCAGGTTCTGGGGGAGGTTATTAAAGCTGGTGCGACGACCCTTAACATTCCAGATACTGTTGGTTACACTTTGCCTACTGAATTTGGAGAATTGATCAATGATATCAAATCAAACACCCCTGGAATAGAGAATGTGATTATTTCGACGCATTGCCAGAATGACCTGGGTCTCTCTACTGCCAACACTTTAGCAGTATGTCATTGTGTTATTCTGCGTAACTTTTTACTGGAATTGGCAAGAGCAATGTGCACTCACTTCTATGGTTATCTAAATCCAGGGGGCTTATGCAGGTGCAAGACAAGTAGAGGTAACCATTAATGGAATTGGGGAAAGAGCTGGAAATGCTTCCTTGGAGGAGGTATGAGTTTATTCCTGTGTAGCTTGATTAATGCATAACAGTTTTATAGGATTTGAAAACCAACAGCTTCTTGAATCGGTCATGCTATAAGTATAGCTACTGGTCCTTACATGTTTACTCCATCTATGTCTTTCTGGTGCTTACTAGCCATATACACTCTTCGATTCCTGAGCAGAATAAAACCTAAAGAGCCTATTAGGAAAAAAAGAAGAAAAGAAACATAAAACCTGAACTTCCTAAGCAATCCACAGTCTTTCTTACATGTCAAGTTCCATCATTTTGCGCTCTTTTATGCAGGTTGTGATGGCGATACAGTGTCGTGGGAAGGAGCTACTTGGAGGACTTTACACTGGGATCAATACCCGACACATTGTCATGTCAAGCAAGATGGTAATCTTTATACATCTCTTAATGGTTTCTATGCTTGTACACAACTAGTTAAGGTTTCAATTTGAGCTTAAGTTGCTAGGGACTTCTGGTGTTTAAGGCACATGGCACTAGGACAACTGCGTGTCTAATTGATGCGAGGTGCAATATTAAAGGTCAAAGACATATTTAGGGGTGTTAATGGATAGTTGAAAATCCGGATTCGAATTGAATTCGTATTCAAAATTTTACATATAATTCGAAAATTTCGGATTCAGATTCGAATTTTTTTTTTTTTTGGATATTTTTGTTCTCGGATACGGATTCGGATAGCAGTATGTTCGATTCGATAAATATCCGATCCAATAAGATATTCTAGTATTTATAAAGTATCAAACTATCAACCATGGCACGTAACTGTTGGTGTTCCATTTATACAACAAATAAAAGCCCAATAAAATATAAACATCACATAACTCTTGGTGATCCATACAAACAACAAACTAAAACCCAAACTTTAAAGGAAAAGCCAAAATGGTAAAAACCCTAATAACACTTTTCTTCATCACCGTCAACTAGACTTCGGTCTCTCTTGGTGTTCATCTCTGCTAAGCACAAATGCAGCAGACTTCACCTTCCTTTACCATTATCAACAGCCGGATCAGCTATCTATAGGGAAATCTGTCTACTTTCTCTCTCTATTTCTTACTCTCTTCTCTCTTTTCTCACTTTCTTCTCTCGCTATCCAAATCTGAGAGGTGAGGATTAGTTGTCCGGATTTTTGGTGAAATTGGAGAAACTGCCAAGACTCGAGTGATTGCTCATAAGAGTAGGGTTTCAACCTGAATTAGATTTGTCATATTTTCAATGGTGATTTTGGCTTTTGTCTTTTTCAGATGGAATTTTCATCACTGAGAGTATTAGGGTTTTGTGAAATTTATGATTACAAATGTTTGTTCCTTCAGAATTTTTGTTATTTCATAAAATTGAAATGTTTGTTCTATGAAATTGATGGTTTCCCATATGAATCTCTGCAATGAAACTTGATGACTAGAATTATCGGACGAATCGGATTTTATCGAATATCCGATAAAATTCACGGATTCGAATTCGAAGTTTAAAATGGGATATCCGATTGGATTCGAATCGGATACGGATAGTTGGGATTTTTTTTCGGATTTGAATTCGGATAACACCCTATCCGATCCGATAGGTAACCGTTGACACCCCTATTTATTCTGATAAAAAAGTAAAATAAGGAAAGTTTGATCTCAATTTTGAGGTTTTCGCTTCTAAAGATTAATGAAAACAATTGCCAATTATCATTACAAAGCTCATTTCTAGCCTTACAACCAGATATGCAGCTCTAATTTCTAGCTTGTAGTAATAAGTAACATCGCATTCATATTATAAAGAATGCTACAGTAAATAAATGTTATATGCATCTGCATAACAGAAAAAGAATTGCATTTATTCTCAGCTGTGTGTGTGTGTCTGTGTGTCGGTCTTCGACATGTACATGAGGAGTCTGACAAAGATAAAGTGACTTCAGAAAAATCCAAAATGCAGATATCATCGTAGTTTGTTATTAGAGTAATGATACTTAAGATCCTAATTAACATAACAAAAACTAAATAAACAAGGAGCTGGCAAATACTACTCTTTATTACTTAAAGGGGCTACAGTGCGGCTCAAAATGAGCCGTAACAACCACGCCTGTGCCCTTGACAAAAAGCAATTTTCCACCCACATAATTATCGCACTACACGTTCCTTTTTTATCGCATCACTACATGTTTCACTCGCCTTATTTTTACACTTCGCTTACACTTGCTTGTGGAGCTCGTATTAGGACGGCCTAAGGGCTGATTTTTTGTGAGGATGATCTCCTAATCCAACATAAGGAACAAGCCTAGCGTAAGGAACACGTGTACAAAAGGCTCATTATTTTATTTTTTTTTGTTTTAATTAAATGTTAAAAGTTTGGGTTAGTTAACTATAGTTATAAGTTACAATTTACAATATACAATACTGAACATAGTGTATGAAGGATGAATAATGCCAATTTTCTTCAGGATTAATCACAAGTATGTATGGCTGTGTCAGTTTTTCTTTTTTTGTACAGCACTATATGCCCTAAAAATTGAGCATGTCCTTCATACAAGTTCTTAGCAACGCAAGGGTGGGGGGTGGGGTATGATCCAGGTACTTAAATAGGAGGTTAACATGTGAAAGACACATATATAATAGTTCCGTTCCATTCTATGCAACAAGAGGACGGAAGAGAGGTTAGCATGTAAAAGATGTAATTTTACAATTTTGTATCGTTACCAGGGAGGGAAGGAGGGAAATTAACATGTAAAAGACATAATTTCTGTTTGTTCAGCAACACAAACAACAGTAGGGTCAACTGAAGATACAAATCTCTCTCTCTCTCTCTCTCTCTCTCTCTGTTTTGACATTTCACTGTGTGTCTCTTACATGAGTTCGAGTTGATAACACTGCCTGTATTAATTTCTTTTATGGTAGACATTTATGCACTTGCATCTTAATGCAAAATGCTTTTTCCCATTTTATGGAAGTATCCTAATTTTAATGATCTTTCTCTCCTAGGTGGCAGAGTATACTGGACTACATGTACAGCCGCACAAGGCTATTGTTGGAGCTAATGCTTTTACTCATGAAAGTGGTATCCACCAGGTTGTCATTGATTTTTTGTACCTTGTTAGTGCTTAGTTCTGCAATGTGTAAAAGTGCTTGTTTGTTAGAGGAGTCTTGTGAAAAGGATAGGAATAAGTCCTCATTTTAATCAGCTTGTGTTTTTGAAACATGTCCAGAGGTTTGGATGTCTAAATGATTACAAATTTCTGTTAGGATTCATTTTTCTAATGCATTTGAAAATCCAATTCAGATTCCATGACTTGAGGCTTATGTTAATCCTTTTAAAACCTTGGTGTTTTGGTCCTTGTCGTCACTTGCCCTGTTAGACTTAGCAATTCATCTTTCTTGTTTATTCTGAGCTTATGTGTTTTCTATTTCTTTGAGTTGGCTGTGTTCAGTTTTCTATATATTCCTATATCATCATATAAAACATGATATGCATCTAGATAATGTTCGTGGCCTTGTGGATCCTTCTTCATATTCACTGAGGTTGTTTTCCTTCAAGACAGAGGGATTAAGATTGATCGCACAATGTTTCCACTTTTTGCAGGATGGAATGCTTAAATTTAAAGGTACATATGAGATCATTTGTCCCGACGATATTGGGTTATCTCGGTCTAATGAATCTGGCATTGTTTTGGGGAAACTTAGGTATGATTTTTTATTTTTATTTTTTATAATTATAGCAATGGTGCTCATGGTTGTCTTTGGCTTCTCTTTGCATCATTTTGTGAACTTGGACTTACTGAATACATGCTTGTTGTTCTGGGGGTTTTCACTGTTTATTTCTCTAGCAAAACAAAAGTTACCTTTATTGAAGAAAAAGTCTGGTCTTGATGTATTAGTTTCTTAAGGATATGGTATATTATAGGAAACACATGAAAACTTCAGGAACGCATGGAATTTAACTTAATAACCTAGGTGGGGCATGTCCCGTGCTAACCCATAGCTGTTGTTGATACCTGTAGCCACACCTGAGCAGTATAGTTACTGACGAAGGTATAGGCTTCTATATTCGAAAGCCAGCTTTCATTTTTTTCCTTTATTCTTTTTAGTAACGTTTTACCTTTTTTTTTTTTGCTTTGAATACAGTGGAAGGCATGCTTTGAGATCTCGACTTTTGGAGGTATATCTTTTCTCCATTTATTTTAGAAGGATGATTGGCCCACCTGCCAGTTCCATATATGCCTTCAGACATTTCTTTTTTCTCTTTTTGGTAAAAAGTTGAAGAATAACAAATATGTGGCTACCCTAAGCTTGCAACATGAAATCAGTGCATTTCATGAACACAATTCCTTCACACTGTTTTGGTTTCCTTACTTTTTCAGCTGGGCTATGAGTTGGATGGTAAGGAACTTGATGATGTCTTTTGGCGTTTCAAAGCAGTGGCTGAGAAGAAAAAGGTGAGACAGATCAAGATGACACACCTAGTAACTTCTTTTCATCTTCTCACATCAACTATTTTATGTGAAGTTTGAAAATCAGTTGTCACTTGAGTGTGCCTTGATGCCTAGGCTATTCAAACGGTGAAAATGGATTACTATGTGAATCATAATTTTTTTTATGAAGTCAATACTTTATTGATTAGGCCTAATAGGCAAAAATTTTAGTACAAAAACAGAAAGCAGAAGAAATAAAATAAATGTACAAAAAAAGGACCCTATTGCTGGACTCTCTAAGTCCATACACCCCATCCTGCGAAGTCGACAATATACCATAATCACCGTAGGAGGGAATCGTAGGAGAACACAAAATCTTGGAGCCTCAAGCCACTAAACAGCTTATCCGCTGTTGCCTACTGAACTGACACAGGAGAGCTTTAATGTCCAGGATAACATGGGGCAAGTCCTTCTCCTTGTCTTCAAAAACCCTACGGTTCCGTTCTTTCCAAATCCCCCACGTGATAGTAAAAAATAGTAGTTCCCACATGAATTTCCCCTTGGTTACCTAAGAGGACAAGTCCACGAACAATAGCAGTCCCCACTATTTCCTGGAAATATCCAGTATATGTTCATCTGCTGTAGGAAATACACCGAAACCATATCCACAAAGCTACTTGTTAAAGTATGTGAATCACAATTAAATCAATTGCAATTGGGATTTTAATTAATGTCATTGAGCTGTGGATTCTGTTGCTTCAAATTGGCATTAGATTTCATAATATTGGATCCAACGTTGTTTGGGAATGCCTTGTAGGTTTATTACTTGTACCTTTTTTTTTTTCTAAACACACTTGAGACTTTGGGAGTTGAATTGTCATATTTTCACCGAGCAGTAAAAATTCAAGAGTATAATTTTAGTGATCTAATGCATAAACTGCTTATTTTGTGTTTCCCGTTACATATTTTAGGTTTCTTATGTATTAATTTCAGATTAGGTTGAACTCTAAATTTAGTCTCTTATGTGCCCAGTGATCGGTTAGAAGGTTCAGATTCTGGTCTTTTCCCATATATGAGCAAGTTGTTTCTTTTACTTTGTTATTTTCTGAACGATTGTTATTATGCTCTTTAGAATGAAGTATTCATTATGAGTAGAGGCTATAGACTGTAAATTTGTCAATCTTAAGTTTTGGATTTTCAACGTATTATTTGCGTGTCCTGCTTGATATCGTTGTTGGTTTTGCAGCACTTATCTGATGGTGACTTGGAGGCATTGATCTCTGATGAAGTTTTTCAGCCGCAAGTCATTTGGTCTCTTGGTGATCTGCAGGTAAATATATTGATCTTCTAGTGTATAATGTAAGGTTACTAGCTTGTTTTATTATGAATAATTAAAACTCAGCACTAGTGTATCAAAACACACAGGTTACATGTGGAACTCTTGGCCTTTCTACAGCAACTGTTAAGCTAATTGATACTGATGGAGTGGAGCATGTTGGTTGTTCTGTTGGAACAGGACCAGTTGACGCAGCATATAAGGCCATTGATCTCATTGTTAAGGTTTGACCTAAAAATGTTTCTAATTTCTAGCATAAAGTTTCTCCTTCTATTAAATTGGTTCATGCTTGCTCATATATCAGCATGGAAGTATGATGATGATGGTGTTGTCTCTTGTGGTCCTGAATAGGTGCCTGTCTTGCAAAGTGCAGCTTGGCAAATCATTGATTTGGAAATGGAACACTTTAAGCACTTTAATTTCAAAATATTAAATAATCATTCAAAGTAACTATTCTTGTCTTAAAACTGTGTTTACTTTTTTTTTTCCGCAAATTGACAAGAATCCTGTGGACCCAAAGCATCTATGCTTTTAAAATATTGAACTAAGGGGTTTCCGATTTGAAAGTGTGTACAAAATTTGACTTCAAAATCATCAGTTTTTTTACTCTCCCTCAGAAGGCCACAAAATTCTCACTGCTATTTCCATATTTTACCTGTTGACTTTAAGTCATCAGATTTTCACACCTGTTCAAATTCCCACAAATATTTTCAGCTTTATTACTATGTTTCATTGCAAAATTTATAACCATGAGATACCTGTACTTGTTTAGAAACCCAAAAAATCTCATTCTTAGGACTATATTTCCCTACAAACTCTTAAGTTTGTTCATAAACACAGAAGTTCTTTTAATTACCATGCTTTCCACTCAGAGACTTAACACCATTTATGTCATCACTTTTATTAATATAGAACATATTCAGATTTAGAAGTGCCATCTGCTTGTACACAAACACCTAGAATATTGCATCAGTATCAACGCTAAGAAAAATTATTGCAGAAAATGGGTAATAGGAGGATAATAGAATTCAAGTATGTGACTCCTTTGAATTATGAAAAAATAGACATTATTGTGCAAAAGAAATCTATGAAAATGAAAAGGGAGAGCAGTGTCTTTGATCGCAGTTTGCAAAGAAAATGAGAAAGAGGGAGAGAGAAGAAGATGAAAGAGGAAAAAAGAACATATACAGAAGAATAAAAGAACATAAAGTAAATTAAGAAGAAAAGAGACACGAGGACATATATGAGATGACATTCACCTCATGTTTGTAAGAGTAATTTTGGGAAAAAGTTTATGTAGCCTCTTTGTACTAAAAGGACTCGTTAGTCTAACGTTTGTTTAAAAAAGGTGGGTCTGCAGTAATTTCCCTTGTTTCCTTCCATATACACCACAAAAAATGCAGAAGGGACTCTCTTCCCTAATAACCTTCTCCGGAATTCCCACCATTAAGTTCTTCTCTGGAAGGCTACTAATGCGGAGGTAAGAGGGATCTAGGGTTTAAGAAGGTGTAATTTAGGTTAAAGTTCAGATTGGGACGATTAGGGTTAGGATTTAAATTTAGGGTTTTAGGACAAACTAGATTAAGGTTTTGATGTTGAAACTTGAAACTAGGGTTTAGATCTGAAAATTTGGGGGCTATTTCATTTTTCTGTTAATCAGTCATACATTTGTTTCTTAGCTGAGAGGCCGTTTGTTTTTCGCTGAAATAAGTACTGAATGCTAAAATGGGTGCTGAAATGAGCCATTTCAGCATTCAGAGTTGTTTGTTTTTTATCTTTAGGTCACTAAAATGAAAGCTGAAAGCCTCTGAAATATCTAGAATTTATCAGCACAAATTTGCCACTTAAATGGTGCTAAATAGCTGAGATGAGTTACAATGGCGTTCATGCCCTCACCATATCTTGAAAATAACACTTATGGCCTTCTCGATTATAACCAGGATTCAACCCTTATTTTTACAAAATCGAGCACCAAAAACCCTTGCTCTACTGCACCTTCACAAAATCCATGTGATGATCATCATTTTTAGAAATATTGTTACAAAAAAAGCTACCAGTTTTCATAAGGAACCACACCTGTAATCTATTCATAATAGATTCAAAAGATCGAGGTCTCTAAAATTGATAAACTCAATTTATGGGGTTTCTTCTGTACGTGCTCATACAGTAATAACATGTTCACTCTTATAATTTATTTTACTTTTTTTTTTTTTCAGCCAATTAGCATAAATGGCCTTCATACCCTCTCTTTTGATCCTTTTTTTTTTATCAGAAATTTTCTCTTTTCATTCTCAAACTAAAAAAACGTTTTTGTTTACACACTTTTGATCCTGAAACCTCAACCCCTTCACTTTTCTATTATTTTAATTAGTTCCTTAAACTCCAAAAAATAACTTTTTTTTTATCAGTGAAATTTGACTTCTTTTTATCAGTAAAAGGTATTATTGTAGTCTTTTACCTTCTCAAGTTCTCATTGTTGGGCCGATTATATATGGATTTAACTAATAAATACATATCCTATTAAAGTCCTTCTGAATTGTAAGAATATTATGTTATTTCTTGATAGTGTTGAATTCATTTTGTATGAATTATGATATTGCACTTTAGTTAAATAATAGTTATTACAATCAGTACTTAGATGAATACTAAAAGATCATCATGAAAAGATAAAAAAATTACAAAGAGGAGATAAGGAAGAGAGATGATCAATTTATCTAAGCGCTTACAATATTATTGATAAGGACAAAAGTGTCAAAATATCATCTCAGATACAACTTAAAAGCATTCATGTTGGAATTTGGAAAACAAACAGTTTTTAGTTTCAGTTCACTCTATATCAGTTCAGTCAGTGTCAGTGCACTCAGTTTCAGTTCATTCAGTCTCAGTTCGCTTAAATTAAACAAACAAGCCCTGAGAGTGCACAAAACTGAAAACTATTTGTGAACATTATTTCTTTCTCCATTCATCTGCAGGTACCAGTAACACTTCTCGAGTATTCCATGAACTCGGTCACGGAAGGCATTGATGCAATAGCCTCCACCCGTGTTGTAATACGTGGAGAGAACAGCCACACTACAACCCATGCTCTTACTGGAGAAACTGTCCATCGCACGTTCAGGTCTGGAACCTTGTTACTTATTAGCACTTGCCAGTGTAATTTACGTTTACACGAATTTATATTGAAAATATGTAAACACCCATATTTCTCAAGCTGCAAAAGTGCAATTTAAATTGTGACCTATGTGGATATGTCATATTATCCGCATATTATACACGAATTATCTCCACATTATTTGAAAAAAAAAGAAGCATTTGAAGTATTAAAAAATATCAAGATTTCTTTTATTAATATATTTTATATATTAAGTTTTCATTTACCTTCGCTGATTGTTTTGCCTGAACTTTGGAACACCAATCCGAACAATACTCAAACTTTTTGCAAGCTGTACTTTCTGGATTCTGGAATGCTTGCAGCTGTCTTTCTTTTAGCACTTTGTCTTCCTGCTTCAAATCAATTCATTTTTGTTTTCAACAGTGGAACTGGGGCAGGGATGGATATTGTTGTCTCGAGTGTCCGGGCCTATGTAAATGCCCTAAACAAAATGATGGGTTTCAAGACTGTATCCGCTTCAAAGGTTTCCTCTCAGAGTTCATTAGAAGACAAGTCTTCTTAAAGAGGCGCAATAACTCATCAATCGTGCCTATTCTGTACACTGCCTTCAAGCAATTAAAAGGGTTAGCTTCTAATACTTCCTTATTTATCTTTATGCGATTAGAAATAGTTGAAAATTCAGTGTCCTTTTTTCTAGTTCGTTATTCTTTCCTTCCTATTTCCTGTACTTCTCTTTCAATCTCTGTTAAAATATGGAATTTTGAGTTATGGAGAGACCAGAACTTGGCATAGAAAATTTATTGAGTTTGATACAAGTTCACATAATTCTTTGTCAAGAATCTATTCTTTTTCCTTCTTTTCAAGTATATCTGATTTTGAGGGTAGTGAGCTACTTCATACCATAATTCTGCAAGCATTTGATACGTGCATGCATGGTCCATACATATGCCATGCACGATCCACACGATCTCAAGTAGTTGTTAGCCGTTGTTGTTATCTTATTTCTGAGTTGTCCAGTTGTCAAGTAGTGGAGTACGAGACTTGGTCTCTAAGTTGTGGTTGAGTTAGTAGATTAGTGTTTCCTATTTCATGCTTAGTTGTTAGTTATTTGCTTTGAGTTGTACGTGGCTTAGTTCACCTCCCTACAAGTTAGGGATTTGTTAGTTATATAAGAGCATCTCCAATGCAAATGTGATCTGCTTTCTATGTGGCATGGCTCTCAAGAGATCCTCTTGAGACTTGCTTCCTATGTGGAAAAAAAAGTTCCACAATTTATGTTGAAAAAAAAATGCATCTCCAATGCAAATGTGGTGTGGTTGTTAGTTTTGCCTATGTGGTATTTAATTAATTAAATAATTTATTTTTTTAGTTGTAAAAAAGAAAAGAGAAAATGAAATCTTTAACAAGTTTTGCTAAAAAAGAGGAGAGAGAATAATATATTTAACTGAATTTGCTGACTAGGATGAGAAGACATCCTCTTGGTGAACCTCTAGAACAAGAGGATGGACTAGAGGATGTCTTTCCAACTGCCTGCCACATCATCTTCACATTAGATGAGAACATTTGCATTGGAGACGGTTTTAAGAAAAAATTGGATGTGCTTCCTACGTGGGATACCAATTTTAAGCAGACCATGTTTGTATTGGAGATGCTCTAAGTGGACCAACCAGGGAGGACTCTCTCATGGTTAGAACAATTATCTCCCATCTGATATTCTCTCTCTCTTGAATCTGATCCCGATCTTCCCTCTCGATAGTTCAAGTCACCCTTAAAGAAAAACAACCCTAATCAGCATTATTTTTGTATATATTTGCTAGAAATCTGCACGTGTGCTTATATTCATGTCAATTATATTTGAGTGGCTAATACATAGTATTGGGGTTCATGATTTGTAAATTTTGTTTTCGTGTAATTCTATTTGATTGACTAACACTTGAAATTGATATTGTTGGTCCTTATATGAAAAGCATTTAATATAGTATCCTAGGGGGTGGAATAGAAATAAATTTTTCCAGCTTCACTAGAAAATAGAAAGTTCGCTTTCCATTAGGAGGTTGGTTCTTAGTTTTTGTTTACCATGGAGATTGCATAGAGATGAAAAAGTTTTATTAATGTCTCTTGGGAAGTTTTACTTGGAACTAGGGCAAATTTGAAAATGATAGCGACTATTTATCCAAAGGCATTGCATAGTGTGGTTTGACTGGTCAAAAGTCAAAAGCAAGAGCACAAGTTGCAAAATGGCATCGCACAATGTTGTGAAGAAGACGTTGTAAAGGCTACGTGTTTGGTGTCACTCTAGCACGGTCCCATATACAATGGTAGTCTATCGAATCGGATTTGGCAACATCTATCCGAAATGTTTATACATTATCCATATCCGTTACTTTTACTGGATATCCGAAAAAACACGATTCATATTGTAAAAAAGAAGGGGCTTTCTTTCTCGTACGATTCAAAGTTTGGTTAGTTACTGGGCAATTCCGTTCCTAGTCCCAATTTAATTGTAAACTATACCATGTAAATATGTTGTGTTAAGTATGAGGGTGGTTCTAGTGATTATGGCATGTGAGGCTCTAAGTAACCAGAGCACGGAGTGGGAGCGTTGGAGCACCAAATTTAAAAATACCCAAGGTTCGAAGCGCTTTCGGAGCGCTTGATAGACAACTTGACTACCATTGACTAGATTATGGTTAATCAGATTATTAAATAAATTTTTATTAACCAAATCATTGAATTATTAGTAAAGTATTTTTTTGTAATAATATTCTTTTTCTAAAAAATTATTATTTTGTATATTTCTTATAGTTAATTATATTAATGCTATTTAAAGTATACTATACTTATAATACCTAAGATTTATTATTTTTCATATTAATTATATTTTATTATGTAAGAAATAAATTTTCACTAACTACAGTAAGAAAAAGTAAGTGAGAAAGACAACCATATAACGTGTCCCCTAAGGGTACACGATAAGGTTATTTTTGAACAATTATTTTTACAATTTAGAGGTCTTCAAATCTGCTGATTTTTTTTAGATATAATATTATCATTATTAATAAGATGTCCACCAAAAATTAGCTCAATAGGTCTCCGATTGAGATATCTAACCTCCCAAATAAATCACTTTAAATGTTAGTCGTTCATTCATACCATAAAGTCTAGATTAAGTATTTGTGGTTCTATAGGTCTCCGATTGAGCTAATTTTTTAAATATAATCCAAATAGTATAAATAACATACATGTAAAAAAATCAGTCTATTTGGACAAACTTAACAATAACAAATTAGACATTTAAAAGTATTTTTTTGATTAGATGCTCCGAAAATATGGAACTGCGATCCGAAAAAACACGAACCGCGGATCGAAGGCGCTTCCACTCCCAAACCTCGAATTCACGGTTTAGGAGCGGGAGCGCTCCTATCTTTGGGCGTTTTCGGTTACTAAGGTGAGGTCCACATGCAGATGAACCAATGGTATTTTTTTTGTGAGGATGTTCTTCTTAGAATGTAGATCATGCGTAAGTAAATAGAGCGTGAGCGACCAATTAGATTGTCTTTAGTTGAAAAATACCTTCAAAGCGAAAGTGTTAGAGCATGGTTCGAAGCGGGAGCACGAGGTTTTGAGTAGGAGCGTCACTCCTATAACACGATTCTGGTTACTAAGGATCATGTTCATAAAAAATCAGCATATTCTATAACTTGTAACTTCATCATCCATAGGTGGAACTTAACAATAAAAATGAATGATTCAATCACGGTTGTTTTTAATAATTGGATGATAGCTTTACAAGTTTTAGAATGAACTGATTTTTGATGTGGATGTTCTTTCGACCAGGTCATGGTCACTGAATATCGGCCCTTGCTTTATATTTACGTGTACCTCAAAGGCCATAACCAAAAAAAAATGTGACGGTGATGTTAATCCAGGGACGATGTACCGGAATCCTTCTCTTTAAGAGGTATATCTTTAAGAGAATAATTATTACCAGGACCACTTTACTTTTAGGGGGAAGAAGATGGCATACCAAGGAGGATGGTTTTAGGTTTTCTTTTTTAGGAAAGTAGATTCGTGCAATGTGGTCGAAAGACCAAAAAGTTGGATGCTTCCTCACAAAATATATAAGCCTTCTCACCTGAACTTCTTCCTCAGCCACCCCTTCAACTCCTATTTGATTTCCTTCACTCCTCTCATTCACTCTCTCTCTCTCTCTCTCTCTCTCTCTCTCTCTCTCTCTCTCTCTCTCTAACACACACACATTCTCTCTTACACTCACTCATTCTCACTTACACACTCTCAAACACTCGTTCTCACTCTCTATATTTATATATTTATAGAAAGAGGATGACCTAACACTAACAAGAAGTTCTTAGGATCCATATGGATACGATCGAGGGATTGGGTTTTTATGAGTATGTTTTTTTCATCATGTAGATCATCCTTACAGAAAACCAGCCCATTCTAAAACTTTTAACCCCATAAAAAATTTGATTGAAAATCAACGATCCATTATTTTAACAAAATTGATTTCTTTACCATTGATTTCTAATTTAGAAAGAATTAATTTTTTGCGAGGATGATCTACATGATGAAGAGAACTTCTTCAAAAAAAATCCGCCCTTAGATCGAATCCAACAAAGGGGATCATCTTTAAATTGCAATCCAATTAAAAAAAAAAAATAATTAGCCCTTAGATTGTACCGATTTAGACCCATGACCATGAGACTTGAAAATTGTTCTTATTAGTCTCTTTGTCAAAGCCTCCTGATAAGAGTATTTAAACTAATAGAAGCCTCTAAATTAGCTTCTTTCTCTCTCTACTTTCTCCTGTGTGAGGATCTTTCCACCTCCCTCTCTTCAATGGGTTAGCAACTTGTATTTTGGGCATGGGAACCCCCATTCAAGAACTACAATCTCTTTCTATACTAATAACCACTACAGTTGATGAGATACTCTCCAATCTAATCACTTTAGGAGTTCCATATTTGACCTAGAAACCAAAGACTAAACTGAGATATGAAGAGGGTGATTGACTAATATAATGACCTTTACCCACATTTTTCTTTTTTTAAGAACCTCTCTATTCAAATCACGTCGTTTTTAAATTTCTCTTTTGATTAAAGTTTTAAGCTTTCTGATCATCCACTTGTTAAATCTTTCCTGACTTTTAATATGGTTAAAATGAAGGGGATCATCTTTACCAAAAAAAAATAAATAGCACTTTCATCATTGCTTGACTCCATAGACAGGTGTAAATTGAGTGTAAGTATAAGGGGCTCAACTTGAGCCCAATGTGCTCAACCCAAGTTTGGTTGAAGAAGAAGATGGAGATGGAGATAGTGACCAAAACAGATCTATGTTGTTAGATTCAACAATTACGGTTTTGAACCACTATTGCAACAATAATATTATGGTGGTGCCAACTAGCCACCATAATATAGAACAAAATCGGCAAGGATATGTTGATTTGCTTAGTCGGCATGTAGGTGTCAATTCTTGGCACTAAAATCGTTAGGTGGGTGCTGATTTTTTGCACTAAAATCGGCTAGTTGATAAATCCTACCAAAAATCACTCCTATTTCTTCTTGTCTCCTACTTTTTCTACTCATTTTTCTCCTCCAAGTTTTAACTTATTTTTTCTAAATGAGAGTCGTGTCGTGTGCCCCTTCTCTTCTATTTTCTCATCATTTTTTTCTCCTTTTCTTAACTGTCTTTCTTTCTCTCCTTTTCTCTCTATTGTCTCCTTCTCCTTTTTTTACTCCTTATTCTCTTTTTTTTTTCTTCATATTCTCTCTAAAGATTTTAGAAAGAGAAAGTGGAATGGGATAATCGAGTGGCTTATAGGATGGGTTTGGATTTTTTTTATTTTTGTCAAACACACGAAAATAGGGTGTGCCAATAAGATTGGGGCCTGCCAACAACAAAAATAACAATTTAGGGGGCCTGCCAATAAGTTTATGGGGCCTGCCTATAAAATCTCCTAACATCTTACTACCATTTAATGTGTTTGAGGTCCAAATATAAAAAGTTTCCTCTTACTACCACTAGTTAGTGGTGAAAAAATAAAGAGTATTTTGTGTAAGCCTTCCACTAATTAGTTGCAAAAAAAATAAACACCTTATTAGTCTTAACATTTAGTCTGGTTATTTATTTAGGGAAGGGTGTGGGCTCAAACCACATGACTGTGATATTGTCGAATAGGTTTGCCTCATGTAGTTATGTTAGTAGCTTCTCTTCGTCAATAATGGCAATTTCTCTGTGTCTAGCGTTTGGCTTACATTTGGAGGATTCTTCAGAAAAAAATAAAGTAAAAAGAGCGTTTGCATATTCCTAACGTTAATGGTTGATCCTTAAGTCATCCTCTTCTATGTATGAGGAACAATAGGGGCATTTGATCCCTTATTTATTGAAGGGTCAAGCTAAAACATCTTTTTGTCATCAAAGTGCTTGGCATATCAACTATTAAAATAAGTCATTGTGAAGCCACCTTCAGCCCCTAAATTTGTGTACCATTTTTATTTTTCTAACAATGCCCATTATAATAATACTTACACTTCTTTTACTCTGTTTACACCTGTCTATGGGAGCTTACCATAGAAAAATGTGCACGATCCCCGAGTTTACGAATATATTTGAAAAAATGACATGCTTCAAGGAACCTCCATTTGTTGTCGGTTTGGGCTTCGCTACAGGCCCATGTATTAAAATTGACTTGAGGCCCATGATAGGAGTGCACTTGGGCTTGGGCTTCATAGCTTGGAGTGGGCCCCAACGATTCAAAAAAGTCGAAGGTCTCAAACAATGTCCCACACGGCAATAATATTGGAGGGCGATCGATGGAATCATCTTCAACAGGTATTCGACTCTTCTTATGGTTTACATTATTCGTTTTAAGTTGAGACCCGATACTGGTTCTCGATGGGTGTCCATTTATCTGGTATCGAACTAAATTTCCTGGGTTGTTCCTAAAGTTTTTTTTTCTTATGCTGGACTGATATCATTCTTAAAGATTTGCCTCTTAGAACGTTTTAAAGAACTCTTAATTGCAAACGTCAGTGGAGTGTAATGAGGTTGAGGGTTTGACTCCCCAAGTGGCCATTCACATGTCATAAATTATAGTATCTGATTAGTTTCTTTTGATTTAGTGGTGGTTATGATCCGTGGCCGGTCCATGAGGATTAGTCGAGTGCTCAAAGAGGCCCGGATCACCTCATGAGTTCAAAAAAAAGGGGTGTTTCTTTCTTTTTTTCTCTTAAAAAAAACAAATCAAAACCCTTAGCCCATGTGGTTCATGATCCAGAAACTTCATTTCAAAAACTAATTTACACATAAATTAATTTAAATATTTATTACATTTAAAATTATTTTTTAAACTTTACTATAAAATTTTATATGATTTTGTAACATCCTGGACTTTTGGGTGTATTCACACCAAACATGGGTATAAATAACCAAAACCTGAGACATTAAATGGGTGGGTTTGAATCACATTTTTGGGTCAATATGTTTGGGCCCGAACTATTGAGCCCAAGCAAATGGATCTTAGGACCAAGTCGAGTGGTCCAACTAAAGTCAACTCATAGTCAGCTTGAGGTCAACTTAATCCACATGGTTGACTTGGTCAACTAGTCAATATAACTCGCGTGGTCATGCTAGAAAACCCAGGGTCAATGAACCCTAAGTGAGTACAAGGTCTAACGGTTGTGCTGATATAGTTTATTAAAGTTCGAAGACCTCCACACCCTTCATTAGTTATTCGAAACGTACACTTCTTATACTGAAATGTTTATACTCAAGTGTACTTTCACATAATATTTTTGAAGGATTTTTACAGGGAAGAAAACATACATGAAATAATGAAAATCCAGAGCATGCGCAAACTACCAGTCTTTACGTAATAGTTAAATAAAAATTATTAATTCTATCTCTGTTTTTCAGAAAAATGTTCCGTCAAATCCCTACAAAACCAAACTCAAAGGCTCATATCTTTTGTTTTTTGACCGAGATCTAGTTCTATACAGATTTATACAGAAAACATGATTCATCTCACTTATGTGCAATCAAATAGCAAATTCTAGTACACGAGCATAGATTTGTAAAATCAAAAACCCTATTTTATAATTACTATAAAAATATGAAAATTTAACTCAAGATTTTCCTAAAGGTTAGAAGTGCAAACGGCTTATAAATCTGAATTTTAAAACTTAAGAAACCATCTAATAAACTCCCCACTGTAATATTTTTCCAGCACATTAAAATAATCCGAGAATTCAAACATAAAACTAATAAACAAGTTTCCACATTTTTCCAAGTAGCTTGCCACCCTTATTCAAGTAACTGTTGGGGAAAATAGGGTCTAGATTAAATTGTGCACTGGAAACAAATAACTATTTTCCCTTCACAGGATCACATGAGGATGCATGAATTAAAAAAATAACTTGAAGATCAAATACATACCGTTTAAACGCTTGCATGTAATCCTAAATCTTCCTCCCACGTTCTGGATCAGTCGTCGAAAACTCGAAAAGATATAGTAACTGTATTTCGGCCATAACTCTCTAACGGTTGATCCGATTCGCATATGTGATATATTTTTTTGTAGAAAATCGACTTTTCTACAACTTTGCGTGAAATAGAAAATCGCCAATTCTGCTCCAACGTGCCTCAAAACTCGATTTTAAATTCTAACGGGAATATACTATGAATTTTGGGTTTCTAAAACCATAAAGCTCATAACTCGAATTCTAAATTGGGAGAGAGTTTTAGATACACAAGTTAGGGTGGGATATCTTATGAACCCTATCTCTATTTATAGAGAAAGACTC
>MVGT01000179.1:5395-95009 GCA_002174775.1 Macleaya cordata
AAAAAAAAAAAATTGAAATAAATAAATAATAAAAAAAATTACCAAATGGCAAACAATCAGTCGCCACGTAAAGATTTTTGCTTTTATTAGATGAAGTGATATTGGGACCGAACCTAAACCAAATTGATGTAAGGTGTAGTTGGATTGTATACAAGGGCTAAAATTTGGTGATGGTATTTTCCTAACTATGTAGATCGTCCTCACAAAAATCAGCCAATTAGAAAACTTTTAACCCTATCAAAAATTAATTGGAAGTCCTCCCCATTGATTCTTTGCCGTTGATTTTCAATCAAGTTCTGATCATGATCATCCCTCATCAATCATGGTCAAGATCGTCCATCATGCATGGTCATCATTATCACCATCCATCGTGAAATCATTATCATTGTCACCACTATCACCACCATCCATCCTCATCATCCATCACTAGATCACCACCATTCATTTATCCATCCCATCTATCATCATCATCCATGTGACTTTTTGTGAAGAGTTTAGATTTTTTTTTTGTGAAGTGTAAGGATGTACTCGCTGATGGATCACCAAAAAATTGGTGGAATATAGTTTTTTTTTTAACATCTATATTAAGAAAAAAAATTGAAATATTGAGTGATGATCTGAAAAAAAAAAAGAAGAAAAAAACTAAAGAATGACAAAAGTCTATGGCCTTTAGTAACGTTTTTGAAGTATTTCGTGGGACCCAGGACTCTTCCACGATGTGAAAAAAAAATGAAAATGGTCGAATAAAACAATAAAATAAGTATATTTGTAAGGGTATTATTGGAAGGTAAGCTTGTTAGAGCTCTGGGAGGATTCCCAATACAATTTCGCTTTTACCGAAACAAAAAAGTGGACAAATGATTGCTGTTAACGTGTGCCCTTAGGGAATATGTTAACAAGACCCTTTATATTAATGTAGTGCTAAAAGGTTTATTTTTTAATCTAGTAGCTACCCTACTTATTAATATTATGCTATTTGCTTCAATTTTTATTTACTTATTCTTAAACTTTATTTACATTAGATATCCAGAGCCATTCTAGATTTTTTTTTTGTGTTGGTTATAAGTTGACTAAACTTTGACAATTTTTATTATATGAACCATCCTAATTATTTATAATAAAATATTAAAGGAAGCAAAAAAAACAACAAAAAATTAGATGGGGAAGCTCTTTTATCTCCACCCCCACAAAAAATATACACCCACTATTTTCATCTTTCCCACCATTACACCATGGCTAAAGACCAACTGCCCCTTAAGCACCGCCTCCACCTCTACCAAAAAATATTCACTGTATCAGCATCGTCTTCCCCTCCTCTCTATCTCTTTGATGGAGGTGGAGGTGATGGTGGAGGTAAAGAAGATTAAGTGGGATATATGTTTTGCGCCGTATAATTATTCCTAGGAATTTTTTTTTTTATGGGAGATGATTGTTTAAAAAATAAATTTTTATTATTTTATTATTAAAAATTAGGATGGCTCATATAAAATTGTTAAGATGACTCATAGTGTGTTTTAAAAAACCATCTAATGGCTCATAATGTGGGATGGGAATCTAGGATGCCCAATATCACCGGTCTTTTTCTTTAGCGCGAGGAGGGGCCAAGGGGAAATCATCTCTTCACCATCTGAATGAACCTCCGAGGCAAATCGGCTACAACTCCAGTGTACTACTCCGACAAACTTCCAATTCTCAGCCACACACGTAAGTGTACTTTTGACAACGACCTTTGACAGTACATACAATTTCATTTCAGGATCTTGTTAACGTGTGCCCTAAGGGCACACGATAAGGTTGTTTTTGAATGAGTTTTTTTGCAAGTTCGAAGTCTTCAAATTAGCTGAATTTTTGTAGACACAATATTATTATTATTTATAAGATGTCCACAAAAAATCAGCTCAATTAGAAATATCTAACCCTCCAAACAAATCACTTTAAATGTAAGCCGTTCATTCACACTATTAAAGTTTAAATTAAGTGTTTGTGGTGCTAGAGGGTGCTAAAGGTCTCCGATTGAACTGATTTTTTTAGATATGGTCCAAATAATATAAATAATATACATATCCAAAAATC
This sequence comes from Macleaya cordata, assembly GCA_002174775.1. NCBI lineage: Eukaryota > Viridiplantae > Streptophyta > Magnoliopsida > Ranunculales > Papaveraceae > Macleaya > Macleaya cordata. Next base: position 7,469 of record MVGT01000179.1, read on the forward strand.
AGCTCATTTGGACAACCTTAAAAAACTAAACAAAACACAAAACTTAAAAGCTTATCATGTGCCCTAAGGGCACATGTTAACAAAATCCTTTCATTTAATGTGTTTGTGTGTGCATCTAGATTGCTATTTTTTTTTTTTGAATCCAAGGTGTCCGGGCCACCATATAGTGCATCCGATTATTCTTTAGGGTGTGAGGAGACTCATCTCATCTACATACAACCAAAAAGGAATTTAATAAGAATGGTTATCAGGAGGATCAAACCCACGACACCCATAATGAAATCCAAGGACTCGACCACTTAGCCATTCTCTGATGGTTATCTAGATTAGGGGTGTCAATTGGTACCCAAAAACCCGGAACCGAACCGGTACCAGAACCGTTTTTTGCGGTTCCAGGACCTAACTTTTATCGGATCCATTTCAGATCTACCCCGTTTTGGATCCGAACTTTTTCTGATCCATTTCGGATCCACCCAAAGGGTACCCGCGGGTACTCGGTTCCGTATAAATTCTATAATTTTATAGTTTAATTTACTAATAATTTTTAATTTTTTTAACTTTTTTTTAATTAAAAAAAGAAATGAATGACTATTATTTAACAAATTTTATAATAAAATAAATTTTATAATTGAATAGAATACGAAAATACAAAATATATAATACAAAATGCAAAATACAAAATACAAAATACAAAATACAAAATATAAAATACAAATAGGTTTTATGTGAAAAAAATAAAAAAATAATAACTTAAAACGGGTATCGGGTACCCGCGGATCCTAGCGGTACCGGATCCGGAACCACCAATTGAGATTCCGGAACCGGAATCGAAAGGATCCGGAACCGCTTCATATAACGGGACCGGATCTGGAACCTTTAGCTTCCGATCCGAAACCGACCCCTTGACACCCCTAATCTAGATTGCTATTCTTATAGCAAAAACACCAAAAAAATGTTGTAGCAAAATTGCACTCCATCAATTATGGCAGTTTCTTAAAGTTCTCGATGCACGCGCTCTTAGAAATGAATATAGTCATGATCCCCACCCCCAAAAGTATATATATAAACAGAGATCCTCAATAATTCAATTTTAATTTAACCAAATATATCTAATAAAAATAAAATTGAAAGCTACTCACCAACTGAATTAAACGATGAAAGTAATGCAAGACACCATTAGAAATTTACAAGTACGAAGATACTAGGGGTTTCAAGAGTGAAGTTTTCCCCCTAACTCGTCCCCTCCCCGTACTCTTAGGAGTCCAAATCTTCTGGCCCAAAATCCTCTGTCCTTTTATGTTACCTTGCTTATTTTTTTATTGTAGGGCTCACATAGAAACGATCTAATGACTGAGATTTTATAAAAATGTTCTCCTCACTCTATAGATCATTCTCACAAAAAATTAGCTATTTTTAAAACTTCTAACTCAATAAAAAGTTGATTGTAAAATCAACCGTTTATTACTTAAAATAAAAATAATTTTTTAACGGCTAATTTTACAATCAACTTTTGATAGGGTTACAAGTTTTAGAATAAGCTAATTTTTTTGTGAGAATGATCTATAGGATGAGAACATTTTCACAAAATCTCAACCATTAGATCGTTTTATGTGGGTCCCACAGTGTAAAATCATCAAGGGGATAGAGAGGGACATTTGGCCTAGATTTTCAAGTTACACATTGGTGGTTTTAATGTTCGTTAAAAAAATAATAATAAAAAATTAAAAAAGGATGTATTTGTCATTTTAAAAAAATCTCTTTCGAAAATACCAGGCGACCCTCAAGGACACCACTTGGTATTTTCAAAAAGTTATTTTTTTCTTTTCATAAATGACGCATGTGTCCTTTCCCATAAAACCTAAAACAATCCAATGGTTGAGATAAATCTCAACCTATAAAAAAAATAAAAGAATTTCAAAGTGGTCGGGGGGGTTGGGTCGTCTCACATCAGACGCATCCCCACCACCCCCCACCCACCTAGCTATAAAATCTCCAGATTCAAATGCACACCGCCAAAGACTTGTGGGGTTCTTTTGCATTTTTACACTGCACCACTACGTAACATTTTCTGAAAATATTATTGATGTGGATGCCTTTACTGAGTTTTTGTTGTGGGGTCCATATAGAAATGATTAATGTTTGATATTTGATGAAAATATTATAATAAAGTATTTTCTTCACCCTAAAGATCATTCTTATACAAAAAATAGTTCATTCTAAAACTTCCAACATCATAAAAAATTGATTGAAAAACCTTTCGTTCTTCGATATAAAAATAATTTTCTAACGGTTGATTTTCCAATCGACAGTCGATGACGTCAAGAGTTTTAGAATGAGCTGATTTCTTGTGAGAATGATCTATAGGATGAGTCGAACTTTATCACCAAATGTAAGCCATTAGATCGTCTCCGTGTTACGCCTACAAGGAAAAATCAACAATGGGACAGGGAATGACTAAGGATTTGAGGACAGAGGAACTGCTCTCTAAAAAATTAGTAGTTGGTCTAACTTAGGTGCACCAGTAATTATCCCCAGTGCTAGTTTGTGCACCCACTTTCTAAGTGGTGAACAATAAATCCCTCATCCAGCCGTCAGGTGTTGTACGATCGCCACATTAATCCATCAATAAAACTTTTTGGACCGACCCTTTTACAAAACTAGTGTCAGATGCTTATGTGGCAAAATGGGACCCACCACTTTTCCTCTCCCAAAAGTGTTATGTCCAAAAAGCAGCGCTCTTAATCCATCCCCTAATTTCGTCCCCAAAAAAAATGTGGTTGACAGGAATTGAAGGAATCACATACCATCCAGATGTTTGCGCCATGTTTTGAACTAAGAATCGCATTCTTGATAGAACCATGACCAAGATAGAGGAATCCCAAACCCAATGAGAGTAGATTTGTGGTTCTCATTCACCAGAATCACTTATAAAGTTGACATTCTAGACAATTTAACCCTTGAATAATACATCAAGGCTATGTTTAGATGACGGTAATAAAATCACATTTCTAAGAATGTGATTCTATTCCAGTGGTTGATTGGCTTTTTTAAATCCAAGGGGAGGAGGGTTTGTGATTTCTCCTCCGAGAATGTGATTCTCATTCCCACCATCCAAACATGGCCCAAAACCTTATTTAGATTCCCATTCCTCTATAAACTAATCGCTACAATGAGATGTAGCACGATTCTTATTTCTATAATGAAAAACTGGAAGGATGTAATGTGATTATTCAGAATCACATTCCATTCCTGCAATTCAAATATGGCCTTCATGGATCAGCAAGCCGTGCACTTTTAGGTTATCTGTTCTGTACCTTGGTCTGTTCTGGTCTGGATCCAAATAAGCTTAACAGTAATACCCAAGAACAGGCTTGTCAGTCAAAACAAGCTTGTGTTTGTTCTCTATGCACATATGAGTGTGTGAGAGAGAGGAGGGTAAGCATTTCCGGTCGGTGTTTAAAAACTTAATTAGAGTATCTCCAATGCTTATGTGGATGTGGTAAAAACTGACTACCACGTTAGATAGATAGACATTTGCCCTAAAAAAACCCAAAATCCAATATTTTTATTTCTTTTTTTAAGAAATAAAATAGATTTTATTCTGATTTGCTGACTAAAATATGAAGACATTGTCATGTCAATCGTTTTTTTTCTAGACGATGGACTTCGCAATGTCTTCCCCATAACCAGAGCGGGAGCGGGAGCATCGATGCGCCAAATTTAAAAATGCCCAAGGCTCGGAGCGCCTGACTTACTCTCACATGGTTGAAGTTTTAATTGTTGATCGACAACTTGACTACCAATGACTAGATTACGATTAACTAGATTATTAAATAAATTTTTATTGACCAAATCATTGAATTGTTAGTAAAATAATTTATTAATTTTATTAAGTATTTTATTCTTTTTTCTAAAAATTATTATTTTCTATATTTTTTATAGTTAACTATATTAATGATATTTAAAGTAGAGTCTGGATCCGTATACATCACTTTATAGACATTATGTTTACAAGGTCCATGTGGGTCCCACATGGCAAGGAACCAATGGCTGATTTTTGGTAGGGATGTTCTACTCATCATGTAGATCATTCTTACCAAAAATCATATCATTCTAAAACTCCTAAGCCCATCATAAATTGAGTGATTTTATATGTCGTCCATTTTTTTCAATCAATGGTTTGATTGGGCAAAAAATTTTAAAATGATATAATTTTTATTAGAGATGTTCTAATCATCATGTAGATCATTATCATAAAAAATTAGCCCTTAGTTCCCTATCATATGGGCCCTACAGAGATGACATGAATAGCGATGTATATATAGTGATGTACACGGAACGGGACTAAAGTATACTATATTTATAATAACCAAGATTTATTATTTCCCATATTAATTATATTTTATTATGTAAGAAATCAATTTTCACTAACTACAATAAGAAAAAGTAAGTGAGAAAGACAACCATATAACGTGTCCCCTAAGGGCACAGGATAAGATTATTTTTGAACGAGTATTTTTACAAGTTAGAGGTCTTCAAATCAGCTGATTTTTTTTAGATACAATATTATCATTATTTATAAGATGTCCACCAAAAATTAGCTCAATCAGAGATATCTAAACCTCCAAACAAATCACTTTAAATGGCAGTCGTTCATTCATACTATAAAGTCTAGATTAAGCGTTCGTGGGGCTACAGGTCTCCGATTGAGTTGATTTTTTTAAATAACGTACAAGTAAAAAAATCAATCCATTTGGACAAACTTAACAATAACAAATTAGACATTTTAAAGTATTTTTTTTATCAGACGCTTCGAAAATATGGAACCACACTCTGAAAATTTACGAACCGCGCTTCGAAAAAACACGAACCGCGGATCGAAGGTGCTCCCACTCCCAAGCCGCGAATTCGTGATTTGGGAGCAGGAGCGCCCCTATCTTTCGGCAATTTCAGCTACTAAGGTCTTCCTATTCCAACAATGTCAACCTATTATACTACCAGGTCAACTCTCTAAGAACATTAGCATTTGAAGAGTTTGTTTGAAATAAAAGGTATTTTTCCTACGTGGCATTCACTTTTTACCACATTCACGATTACAGAGCAGCCAAAATTATCAAGACAAATCTTGAGCTTTCTTATCTACCTATCAATAGTCATTTCTGGTCAGCCTGTTTCTGTTTTGGTCCCGATATGTACATCACTAATACATATAACCTTCTCCTAGTACATGTACATACAACAAAGAGAAGAAAAAGAGAAAGAGAAACGAACCTCACCTTCTTCCCATCTTTTTTGACTGAGATAAATTACATGTATCAGCACCAAATATGTGAAACTCATCATTGAACTTCAACATCTCCGCTCTGCCTTGTAGTAACGCATACTTAAAATATTATGCCCATTCTTTTTCTTCATTTCACTTTGCTGTCGGAACCCGTTGTACCATTATTGGAAGCAGGAGCAGCAGAAGCAGAAGCAGAAGCAGATTCCATAAGCTTCTCATAGTCGACCTCAGTTGACCGATACTTCAACTTGTACCCACTTTCCGTCCATGACCGAATGCATAAAACTGCTTGAGTACTTCCATGGGGTAAACAGAATCGTTGCTTATCGATCTCATCACCTTTACTGCAGAAAAGCTCATCAGGTGAGACAGAGGTTGGTTGGACTGCCAAGAAATCTCGAGCCATTACAGATAGCCTTGGGTACCGCGAACTGTTTCCCTTCCACCACTCCAAAACATCTGTGGTAAATGGAGCTGGAGGCTCCGACAGATACTGGCTGAGCTCGTCTGTGGCTGTGCTCGTGTTCACCCTGCGCCTTTTCCGAGCAATCTCCTCTGCAAAAGAGACACTGCCTCCATCTTCATTGTCCTGAGGATTGTAGCCATTAGCTGTTGCTGGAAAATGGCTAGTCGAGTAATTCCTCATGAAATGGTTCCTTGCATCTTCGAGATGGTTCTCCAAGTTGAGATTTTCCGGGATTAATTCACCTTTGATCCTGGGATCGAGGATTGCAGCCATGTAAGTGTAGATGTTATATACTTGGTTGTTGTAACTCCTGGCCTTTTTCGCCATGTCCTCAGCAGCGCTCTTGAGCCAGTCAGGGCTGTGACGGGAGTCTCTGCAGGAAGCAATTGTTTCAACAATGTGATCCATGAAGAATAGTACCAATCCAATGGTTGGGACTTTGCTTGTGCAGATGTTGTTTGTGGTCTTGTGGAACGGCTCAAGGTACGCATGCATGATATTGACAGCATTCTTCTCCGCAGGGTTCAGGAGCACGTTTCTACTTGCTAGAGACTCTTCGTGCTTTCTAATAACAGCATCCATGGATTTAGAGGCCTGCATAGTAATTTAAAATCCCACTTCCTGGTCAGTATTCAAGTTCTCTCAAGACAACAATTAACTCAAAATTGCAGCAAAACTACAGTAGAAATGAATTCAGAACAAATACCTTACGCACGATATCAAGCATTGTGTAATTGCCACTCCATCGAATTGACGCATCCATTGGAAACTTCCAGGAACCTTCTTGATAAGCTGCTGTTATTTGCTTGAAATCCTCTGAAATTTCTAAGGATGTGTTCATCTCGAGTACGAATTCTCGAATTTTAGATATCACAGGTTTCGCAGTTCTCAATCCGTCCTCTATTATCAAGTTAAGTGTCCGAGCAGCGCAGGGGATATAGCAGAAGGACCCTGTCTTCCGACCATCCAAATCCTCTTTAAGTGTGTGGCAGGCATGGAAGGCATTCTGACTGTTATCATGGGTGCAGGAGAGAACCCTGTTGTCAATGTTGTACATCTTGAGGACCTTCACCAGAGTGTGGTAGATATCCGCACCAACACAGGGGTAAGGAATGTGAGAAATGTCGAGAAGAACCTTGTGGAGTGACCAGTTTTCATCAATCCAGTGGCCTGTAATGCTCATATAGGAGATTTGCTCGTAGGAAGTCCAGATATCAAGTGTGACAGAGACCTTAGAACTGGCATGTTCCAAAGATGCCCTTACATCTTCCCGCATGCTCCTGAACACCTCAACGATGACTGCTTGGAACCTTTCCATTGACCACAATTTGACCAGTGAATTGACAAATTTGAAAGAGTTTGATAACCACTTATCTTCCAATGTGGAGGGTGGAAGAGAACCTCCGATGAGCCACCTAAGTAGTAACCAGTTCAGATGGTCAAAATCCATCGTACTACTGGGTTTGACTTGAGATTGAGCCTTCTTTGTTACAGTGGTGAGGGGCTGTGGAGTTGGGCTGGAGACAGCATCACCACCCATCTTATCATATCCGGGATGGCGATGATTCAGATGCCTTCCCAAATTTCCTTCAGGTAAAAAAAAGTGGAAATTAATAAGATAATTTGATGGTTACAAAAATCAATTTGTATGAAATGCAAATGCATGCAATATTAAATGGTTGATAATTGCATGCTAAGTTGACCCATTCAACCACTTGGCCTTCTACAATTGAAAGTAAGCTCTTTTTGGTAGAAACTAGAGTTCTTCTTCTTTTGTTCTTTTTTTTCCTTCTCTCTCAGTTCAGTACTTATGATCCATTAGAAAATGCACAGGAATTACCAGTGGCTGTTGCAATAGAATAGCTTTGCTTGCAGAACTTGCAACTTCGACTCTTTCCATCAGGAGCCGTTTCAAAGAACTTAAGATATATCGATGTCATTGACTTTTTTCTTGGTTTTGCTGCAGGAGTTGCATTACCCTTCTCTGCAGACCCCAGACCAAGATCTACTGGCTCAATGGTTGTTACTATTTCCATCATGGATTTGGGTTCCACATCTGCACAAGGCAATAAGTACAATCACTGACAAACTAATATTCAAATGTCTAAAACAAACACAGAAAAATGAATATTTAGAAGTCCAAAAGCCAACATGCCAGTTAATCACACCCAATAATGCTTATGCTACTCATTATAAGTTAGGGTGTTCATTTTTTCATCCATGGTCAAGCAAGGATCACTTCTCTCGAACAACAGTTTATTGGCAAAATTAAGACAATTCACACCAAAATCAGTGAAATGATCAAATCTTTGGTCATATAAATTAAAGCGAGTGCCCAAGTACTGAGCATTGAAAAAGAACTACCAAGTTCTGTAGACAAGTATACATGACTGGGTAACAGAAGAACACAATTTTCTCTTTTCCTATTTCCTTTTTTTTTCTTTGCAATAAATATGGATTTCATCACGAAATATGAGAACAAACACAAAAGTATGAAATCAGAGAACGCTATTCCCTACATAGAGAGATTATGTGCCCCCTGTCTGGCAAGAATTTCTGCCACATCATTAGATTCTCTTGGGATTGACAATACCCGTGCCAGCTCCTGAAGAATCTAAGAGGTATTACAGATTCCGGGGACAGTTATTGACATCTTTCACACTTGATTCGCCTTCTATCTCCAAACAGGTTGAGAAGACCTTGAAGAATTTAAGCCCTAGCTTCTAACCCTAGAATCCACTAAGCTACTGGCTCTTCATTAGGATAAAATCCCATGACTTGGGATATTCAAGGCCAGGCACAATAAGAGATTCCCCAAACTTATTATCACCATTTCCGTTTGTCATCTGTTTGAGGGTGGAAAATTATTGAAAACTAACGAGTACTTCATGAGTTTCCATAGGGTTTTCAAAACATAACTAGTGAACGTTTTTTTTAATAGCAAGTAGAAATTTTATTGCAAGAAGCCAAAAGGAAAAGAATAGTACAAGAGTAAAAAACCAACGAAAAGTGGTAAAAAGAAAGAAAACAAATCAAAGACCATAGATGTCAAGTGCATCTGACCCAACTGCCAATAGATCCTATGGCCACACCCCCAAAAACAAACAAATCGATCTAAGAATTAATGTAGCAGTGCACCCCAACAAAAAACATAATCTTCACATTTAGCTAGCAGAGAAGATCGAGGCCTTCGTGTTCAAGAGAAGAACGTCCATTCCACTCTCATTTCCATCAAAGATGTGGCCATTCTGCTCCCTCCAAAGTTGCCACGTACTTGCAAATAGAAGAAGCATCCACAAGAGTGTAGCTTTAGGAGAAGTCAAAGGGCATCTCCAACAAAAGATTATGTCATGAATGTTGCACGGGAAACACCAAAAGACACCAAGAGAAAAGAAATGGTTCTAAAGCGAGCTCGCCATAGGGCAACGGAATAATAGATGAGCGGCTGATTCTGGTCCAATCTTAAACATCGAACAGCTATTTACGCCCACCATGCCATGTCATTGCAACTCGTCGAAATTAAGAATAGTATGATTGTTGGCTTCCAAAATGAAGAAGTCACTCTGGCTGGAACTTGAGCTTTCGAAATATAACTAGTAAAATTAACATCCCTATCAGAATGTGGTACTCCGTGGAACTCCATGAAAACACACAATTTCTGTAAAATGACATTAGCTATATGAACAGCATCCATTGTCCTCTTACATGGTATAAAATGGGCCATTTTGAAAACCCGATCCAATAAAACAAAAGCTGAATCCAGACAATGAACCATACAAGGCAGACCAACCACAAAATCCATCGACACATCAATCCACGGCTTCTCTCGTATCAACAAAGGTTTATATAGACCGGAAAGTAGTGATTTCCCCTTTTGCTGTTTGGCACATGTAGCAGTGGAGGTTAAAACGGTTGGGTTGTGCATTGTTGGCCAAAATAATTTCTCTCCTATGCAAAATGAGATTTGGCTACTTCGGAGTGTCCACTCAAACCTCCTACATGGTAGTCTCTCACACGGATGCATTACTAAATTTTTAAATAAATAACCACCCTGTAACAATATTCACCAGAAACACCATAATGTAATTTACAATCAGATAAGATAGGGCTAAAACACTCATCTTGCTCATAAAGCTCCCATAATCCTTCAAATCCAAAGATTGCAATACGTAGGAAACGAGATGGTGCAAATGCCTACTCAGTGTGTCAGCCACAGTATTGTCTTTCCTTGGTGTTGTAGATGAAATGAAGCCTTATAGGTACTCAAACCATTTTGCTTGTCTCGAAGGGACCTTTTGTTGCCTATTTAAATACCGGAGTGCATTGTAATGTGACTTTATCATAAAATCTCGGTGCACTAAGTAGAGCCGCCAATGATGTATGCACTACCGCATACAATTCTACATCATATGTGGAATATTTCAGCTTAGCACATAAGGGATTCAAAAGAAAGAAGGCAATTTGATGTGACACGTTACCAAGGGATATTATAAAAGTAATTTCTATTTAATAATTTTGTAATAGCATTTAGGGAGGTATTTTAGAAGGTCCTAAAGTCTTCTTTTAGAGTTATTTTATGTTTTGAAAGAGTCCTTAGGTTAGTAGATAACTTGGGTTGCAAGTTTTTGGGTTTTTAATAGATTTTGGACTCTTTTGTGAGGAGTTATGATACGTGCACGTATATCCCATGCACGTTGGCATACTATTATATGTTGTTAGTTGTTGTGGCAGTGCCACGTGTCAAGTAGATGAATAAAAGAGGAGTAGCCTTATCAAGTAGTTATTAGTTGTTGATTTAGTTTCCTGATTTGTTGGAATCCATGTTGTGTACGTGGGTGTGTTCTTGAGTAGTTGAGTCCAATATTGTACGTGTGGTTGGTTGTGTAGCCCATGATCCTAAAGGTTAGGGATTTAGCATTATTTAAGGGAGTTATCCAATGAGAACAGTAGGATTGAAAAGGGTATTACGTATCTCCTATCTGTTCCTCTCTCTGGCATCTATCTCTTCTCTCTCTCATATCTATCTTCTTCTCTCCTCAATCTGTTACTTTCTTCCTAAAAATCTTCTTAAATTATTACCGAAAATCTAAGAAAAAGGGGACCATATCAAGTTATCTATATAACTATATAAGGAGCTCTAAGTTTCCGCGATTTTTCTCCAACAACTCAAATATTATTAATCAATCAAAACTAATTAATTTTTGTACTTAGAGCTTTTATATAGTTATTATATAGATAACTCACAAAAGATACCAAAATCCACTAAAAACATAAAAACTTGGAACCAAGTAATCTACGAACTTAAGGACTCTTTCTAAACATAAAATAACTCTAAAAGAAGACTTTAGGACTTTATACCTCCCTAAAAGCTTTTACGAGATTATTAAAAATAGAAACTACTTTTCCAATATTCCTTAGAAACGTGTCACATCACAATTGGCTTGCGTAGATGCATCAAAACGGCACCAATCCCTGGTTTGCATGTGTCACGAGTGACTTCAAAAACTTGTGAGAAGTCAGGCAAGGTTAGCACTAGGGTTGTCATCATTTTCATCTTGATCAAACAAAAAGCTTTTGTAGTTGTTGGGGTCAATTGAATGGACCATCCCTCATAAGTGCAGTGATGGGAACCATTGTTGTAAAAAGGTTTTCAATAAATTGATGCAAAAGATTAAACTTAAGTCCTTCACGAGTGTGATCGTGTGCGCATCTCAAGGTTGATGAAGACTATCATGTTTTTCAGTTTTAGGAGTTATTAACACTTAGTATTTATTTAGTTAGAGGCTTTTATTATTTATGTTTCCTATTTTTATTAGACTAAAATTAGTAGTAGTTTCCTATTCTTAGTACTTCCTATTTTATGGGGTACAAATTAATATTAGCTGAAGTTTAATTATTTTCATAATAAATTGTAGGAGAGCATTTTAAAAGGTCATAAAGTCTTATGTTGGGGCTATTTTATGTTTAAAAAGTATCCTAAGAGCACTCCCAACAAACTTTTCATTCTCAAAACTTGCAGGAGAGAGAGTACAAAAACCTCTCCAGTCGTCCTTTCATTTTCATTTTAGGCCTTCTAAATTTTTGGAAGAGCTTTCAAATTTAAAACAATTTGAAGGCCCTTCATTTTGCTGCCATGTCATCTTCAACCTTTTTGCATTAAGTTTTGAACTCGGGTTGTTGCTTTATTTACAACTCAATGCCACCAACCACTCTAAAATGGCTACATTATTTCAAATTTGAAATAAAAATGAAGGATACTACTATTTGATAAAACTTTTGGGCCCATTCTCCCAAAAAGCATCCTCTCAAATTTGAATTGAATTTGAGAGGAGTACTGGGAGTGCTCTAAGGTTAATAGGTAGTAAATTTTAGACTCCTTTGTCATGAGTTAACTATAATCTATATAAGGAGTTCCTAATATGAAAATTAGGATGGTGGTGATGTTTTGAGAATTTGGAAGAGTTGCAACATCTCGGTTGAATGATAAACCCTAACTATCTTTCTTTCAGTAAATATTAATGGTTGCTCCCGCAAATTAATTTACATCAAATTTGTATCAGAGCATCATTCGCTCTTGGAATTATATAGGTGAAGCGTTCGTAGCCTATCAAGATAAAAAAGGAAAAGATAAGGGAGCTTTTGCAGACCAATTGGTTTGCTCGTAGAGTTGTTGGCTTTAGATGTTTACTAACTCGTGGCCATCGCCACATACAATGTTCAACCACTACTGGAACCTCGGGATGTTAAGCACACTCTAACTTTCCCATCGAGTTTCTTGAAATACTGTCTTGACACGAAAAAAAAAAAAAAAAGACCTCGACAATAAGGATGGAGTGTTAACAACAACCTAGGGTTAGGTGGCAACATCTATGGGACAGTAAACCTCGAAAACCCACAAGTGAATTAATTGGGCTGCCAAAGTTCCACCATTCTTTGCATTGTTGGTCTTGATAGGACTACAAAAGCTTCACCTATCTAAATCCAAAAGCGAACAATGTTTTGATACCAATTTGATGCAAATTAATTGGCAAAAGAAATGACTAATATAGATAGATAGTTTTACCATTCACCCAAAAGATTACAACTTTTCAAATTTCTAAAAATATCACCACCAACCTAATTTTCTCACTAGGAGCTCCTTATATAGGTAACTCCTTACAAAAGAGCCTAAAACTTATTAAGACAAGTCTAGTGAAAATCTCTTAATCCAATCCCTTGATCCATGGGGGTATGAATTAAGGGATCCATGGTTGCTAGTGGGGAATCCCTTAAATAGAGAGAGAGAGAGAGAAAGGGCGGTAATCGGATAACCGCGCGAACATCCGATGTCCTCTCCACTAAGGATCCGCATTTTAGTAGACAATTTCCTGGATTAGCTGAAGAAGAGATCCCACCAGCAAGCCATGGATCCATGGAGCCATGGATTAGACTTGCACTTAAAAACATAAAATAACCCCAAAATAAGACTTTAAAACAGTCTCCTAAAATCTACTATGGAAACAATAAAACCTAAGCTAAAATTAGTCAGTAAGCAACTAATCATAAAATATAAAGTACTTAAAATAGGAAACTATTACTGATTATAGTCTAATTTAAATAAAAAACACAAATAATAAAACTCTCTAATTAAAAAAACACTAATTACTAAAAATTGCTAAGACTATAAATGTGACAACCTTCATCGACCTCAAGACGAGTATACGATCACGCACTAGGACCCACGTACACAACACATTGCATCATAAATCTTTGGTAAAATATTTCCCGACTATGGAAAGTGTGTACCTTTTTTTATAAAGAGAAATGTGTGTACCTATTTTTTAGTAGTAGGTGTTGGGCAATCGATTATAGGTTGTATCTTCCAACGATGTAATCTAATCCATTCTGTAAAAATAACATAACCCAGAAAATTCATTAAGTGCATAGAGGAACACTTCTTTATTGCAAAAAAGAGCGCATCATGCGGGACACACCCAAGGTATTAAATTTCGGTTTCGATATAAATTTCGGTTCGCTTGGAAACTAAAATATTTCGTGGAAATATTTCGGTCAGTGTGGAAATAATTACAATTTTATGGAAATATTTTGGTATATATTTTTTATATTTTATTTTATTTACACAAAACATTGCAACAAATATAATTATTTTATTTTAAAAATTAGAAAAAGTATTTTATAAACCTTTATATCTAACAATAACATAATAATTAGACAATTAACTACTGAGAAAACTACATTTTTAGTATGGTATATATATAATATTTGTTTAAATAAAATATTAGAGTAAATAGAAACATTATAAACCTTAAAATCTGTCACCGTGTAAAGTTGTAAACCCAAAACACCCTTTAATATAAATATTAGTTGTTAGTGGCTAACATCCTAAGAAATCTACCTAAATATTTAGTATTAGACTCCTAAAATAACTAATATGAACTCACGTCCAATTCTGGTAACTATCCGATTCCTTGCGGTTCCACCAATCTCACGTATTCATCACGCCTGGCGGTTGGTCCCACTAATTGACGGTCGCAGACGGTTGAGAGGTCAAACGCGATTGAGCACCCAATCTGGTGGATTCGACGGCATGGGTAGACCAATGGCCATGGTGGGTCTGGTTGGGTTGGAACCACAATATATTATCCTATCACAATATGCTAGACAGCTGTCTAATGGTGATGGCTGATGGGTTTATGAGGAGGTGGGTACTATTAGGGTGTTAAGCACTAAATGTACATGCTGCTGTAAGCTTTATTATTCAAGTTATTAGTTATTAGGAATTTCTATTTTATAGAGTCACTATTTTTAATTGGACTAGGATTCCCTTTTCTTGGTGGTCAAGCATTGTAGTTATTATAAATACCCATTAGGTGATCAATTAAATAACAAGAAAAAAGAATTAGTTTGTTTTGGTTACTTTTGTGTATTATTTGGGTTGCTCGTGGGTTCTTATCATATTGTTACTTTAAAAAAACAACAACAATCAAAACTCAAAAAGGTGAATTTTTTCATCGAAGAGAAAATAAGATATGAGAGTTGCAGGCTTTGCACTTCGCAGCCATGAAGGTCTCTACGAGGAGAGGTCAACCGAAGTTGCTGGTCTAGCAGTTCTATCTCTCTCTCTCTTTCTTTTCTTTTTTTTTTGTCGTATCTCCCTTTCTCTCGCTCTCCCTCTCATCTCTCTTCGTTTTTTTAGAGCCTGTACATGATGATCCCTGTTTTTGGCTATGACTTCCCTGAAAAACTCCGTACAATCGAAATTATTCATTTTTTAACTATTTTTTCTTAATTTCTGTTGAAATACACTATTGACCGAAATATTTCGGTCGAAATGACCAAAACCACTACAAATCGAAGTTGTATGCGATGTTTCCTGTCGGCTCCTCTCAAAACCGAAATATTTCGGTTATTTCGACCGAAATATGTTGATTTTTAATACCTTGGACACACCTAAAATTGTTTCAACAAGTTGGAGATGCTCTTTTTCAGAATTATTGTAGATAAAGATGTCAGTGAAGTACAGGACCACAAACTTTCCCAAGCACGATTGAAGTATCTGAGAGTCATGAGATGCATAAAAATGGGTAAGGCATTGGATAGGCCAAATGGCATAAGCATCCACTCATACAACTCACTTTTGGATTTAAGGGCATTTTTCCATTCATCTTCTGGCCTCATATGGATCTAGTGGTATCATCTGCATAGACCCAACTTGGAGAAACCTAAGCATCATGAAAAGAGTCAAGAATGCCCTCTAAACGAGAAATAAAGAATCTAAACTATACTATTATCTTATTAATTGTCCGGCTATCTACGCACATCCACCAACTGCCATTTTTGTTTGGACTGACGAAGTTGGAAACTGCACACGACAACATACTTTCCCAATGATATCCCTTTTCACATAACTCTTGCACCTGCCTCTATAATTTAGCATTCAAATTGGGAAAAGAGATCCATGAATTAAGTCAATAGCCTGCTGAGTATCTCTTAACGGAAGGGGTCTCCCCTTTTCTGGCTCATTGCACAAGTTCATGTATGAATCCAAAAGTGACTGCAATATAGCTGGAATGTAAGTGGGGATCAAAGAAAAATATTGACTAAAGAAAGATGCATACCACTTAATAAGCGTCAGCAAAGAAGGATTGTCAAATAGGGAGGGTAGGAGCCAGCAACGGTTCTGGGCTGCCAAAAGTGTTGGTGGATTAGGTTTGGAAAACGGATTGGTTGGTTTGGCTTGAGAATAATTTTCTTTCCCTCGTGAAAGAAAAAGTTTTGGCTTCTAATTCATGCATCCTCTTCTAATTGAACTACCATAGCCAACCTAGACAGAAATAGCAAAGTTTCATGGGTACAACGGAACACCAAGCTTCATATTTGTAAACTCCACCAATTGAAAACGACACAAGGCACCTCTTATTGGCCATCTTTTCTCCACCCTTAACTACTAAACGTTGAAAGGATCCGGATGCTGCTCCACTTTCAATCCTAACTTCTCCACCATCTCGAAAGAAACTAGGTTTATGCTAGAACCTCTACTGACGACAACATTGCTATATTGCATAACTTTCGGCAAGACACACATCTGGTCTAAGAGATGCTATGGGAGCCAACATTTAGGTTCTTTTATAGTATACGGAGGGTCTTGATCCTGTCAATCCACAGCCCCACACAACGGAAGGGGCCGATTAAGCACTCCACACTGGTCCAGAACTTCATGTGCAGGCGTAGACTATGATGACACCATGCCACACTCATCCCTGGTGGTTGGTAGTCGGCACCAGCCATTTCTATAGTTTGATAACAGTTTTCAAATCTAGTTCTCCTACGAGAATCTTCGAAAGGTCCATTAGAACCAGGCTTTGATATCAAATCTTACATGATTAAAATAAACAAAAGCAAACAACTCAAGATTCACATAGTGGTTTCGATGTGAAAACCTCTCTTCTTCACAAACAATTTATAATTACAATCATAGAAATAAAAGGAAATTAATTGATGTGATGTAAAAAGAAACTAGGGCTAGTGGTAACTGTCTGGCCCACACGTGAGTCAACTCACAAATCTTTCGACGCATTTTCGTCAAACTTTAAATAAAAAAATAAAAAAGATAAACTTGAAATGAAAAAAAAAAAAAAGGATGTTTTTTCATTTCAGGTTAGAATTGGTCAAAGTTGTAGTTCAAGGGAAGCAAGTCTACATTTTTCAATCAAGTTATGCATGCCTATTATGCCACATTAACTAGGCGGGTAACTCAAGTACCCCCTTATTTATTTCCTATTAGGGTTATCTTCAATCTTGCATGTTCTTGTCTCCCCTCATCCATCCCAACATCCTATATTTCCAACACTAGTTCTAATGTTATTGTCTTATAGAAATCCCCTCTAGTTTGATTAGAAAGAGTATCCCCTTACTAAAAGATTTGTGAAACCATAGGATGTATAACTTTCCTCAATCAATCGGGAACACATCAGAAAACTGCATTCCTCTAGAATTCTTCTTATTTGTCATAAACGATCATCCTCCCTTTCTAGATGTTGTATTTAACTACTTCCTACTTTCAATGCATACCAGATCTTCCTAGTTCCTACTGTAAGATGTAAATAGAAGCACTTTTGCAAGGATACCAATGATTAGTTAAGTGAAATGCTGTTGCCCCACCACCACTGACAAAACTTGACAAGTCACTGTTTGCAAAGACCTCTAAAACTTTTTACAAAATCGACTCCAACTATAACATATCAAGCCATTCACACTAGAGTTGGCAAAAGAGTTCCATACACATAGTAACATGCCATCAAGCCAAGTTATCATGTTTGAGGGTTAGCATACGGTGCATACCTCTAAGCGTGATAGAACTGTCAGTTCCTTTTAAGCTTTTATATGCATTATTAACATTCCACTCCATTGGCTGCCCAGTTTTGCTGCCAACTGTTCCTGTCTGATAACACAATAAATTCTGTGAAGAAAAGACTGAATAAATCCATAAAATGTTAGGGAAAACATGAATCCAAATCTTTGGAAGGAATATAAAAAAGATAATAAAACTCAACTAATTTGGCCAAATCCCATACCTTCATTTAAGACCATCCTTTTTGTGTCAGAAAGAGTCTGGAGCATTTAATTTGGTATTAAAAGAATGATTATGCAATTAGCTCCCCAACAAGATTAAGATTACCCAATTCAGATTTGATGGTCAATATGGACATGGTAAAAGTTCATGACAGCCTTGCCAAATTTCGGGTAATCTTACTCAATTTTTGTGAATTATGGGGTAGGATTATGATCATCCTAGTCAAATCTCATCACTTAAGGCAAAACTTTTATACATCAAAGAAGGTCCGGCTTATCCAAAACAAAAAGACAATCAAAGACACCTTAAATTTGGCTACCAAAATAAACCAAATTTAATTAGTTTCCCAATAAAACTAGGATCTGCAACTTTAACATAATTCCAACTAGTTGTAATTATGGGCATTTACATGTCACGAAGAAATTAGGGGTAATTTCGATCAAGCTTTATCTTTTTTCCTTGAAATTTTGAATCCTTCATATAATTTAATTTTGAGTTCCTAGCTAGTTTGCATCTTAAGGCTAGTCTTCGATTTTAAATTGTGTCTTTCGTCATTTCTATTTTGAGATTCCATAATTAAATTTTAGTAAAATGATATTTCAAGATATTGTAATAGTAATATGTTTAGGAATGTCAAAGCTTTAGAAATTGAAAAGAAGTTTACCTGAGTTCTAGTTTGAATAGTTAAGAAACTTAGGACACTTATCCAGCCATTTACACATACCCATGAACTCCTGAATTTTTTATTTTTTCTATATTGAAGACATTGCCTTTTAGGGGTGATTTTTTAGGAATGATTTCTCAACTGAGCAGTGTACTGTCTCGCAGGATAGTAGGATTGTGTCAGCTCATACTGGAGCTCCTAGGAAGTAGGAACGGTAAGCTTCTTTCACTCCAGTTTTATCCCTTCCTCATGTTTTTCTTGTACTACCTTTCTTCTTTCATTACCCTAGAAGCCAAATCTCAAATCTTCAGGTCCATTTGTTCAACACTGTTAAGCTTTTGATTCCATCTAATAAAAGTTCCTGAAACCTTTGAGTCCATGTTATCCTACATCAAATTGTGTATCAAGCTTTCACATTACCACTACCGACCACAATTATATGATTCATGGATTAGATAAACAACATTTCAAAGAGTCTATTTTAAGCAACCTTTAAACAATAAAGATCATCTTAAACAAGAAATCACAACTGAATGACAAATAATTCCCCCCTTGAGATTAGTTCTCTAGTCAAATAGCTAAAGTGTACACTTATTCTTGGAGAACAGGAATGATAAACAATGAGTAAGTAGACAAGTGTAGAGAATTCTAATTGAGTCCATAATAGAAACAGATCAGGCATCCTTGGAAGTTGATTAGACGGTCTACCAATGTCTTTTCTCACAATCTGTAATTTTCTCATTCTTGCTCATTCTCTTTAAAGGACATTAGACACTTGTACATAGGAAACTACTCATGCCATATTGCCAGTTTCATATATGAACAGATGTAAGAATGGTCTAGTAACTTCATACACAAGATTCTCATGTCTAAGTGTTCCCCTTCAAAATGAGAACACTAACTTTCATGAAGCAGCTTACACCCTGCATGCTCTATGCTACCAACAGGGTTGGGCTAATCACAAAGTTGTTATGGAGATTATCCACTTAATGTCATCTATAATGAATTACATATGTTAAAAAGTCATTTTTGTCTCAAACTCTTTCATATCTTGGAAAGCCTCACAAAAAAGACATTTTTCAAGTGAAAGTGTAATAAATGGATGATTGCATCCATTAAAGGCACGTATATACTTAAAAACTTGTGTCCACGTGGAACCTACATTCCCATGTAATAAATCGTCTACATAGATCAAGCCAAAATTTCACGATCCTATATATATGTAATGCAAGTATGCAACTCACTCATAGAATTCTTAGCTACTCTCTCGAGTTTTATGTTCCATTTTTGGTATTTTCTTTCTGCAAATGACTTTCGAGAAGAGAACTCATCTCCAAATAAATGGTCTTGTAGGAATATCTAAACATGATACATGCTTGGAACCGTAAGCCAAGCCATTCATCTGTAATTGCTTCTAGATTTTCTCGTCTTGAAAATTGAACTTGCTAACTTACAGGAGAACAAATCTTTTTTTTTTTTCTGTTTTCATATTAAAAACTTTTAAAGCTCATAATCTTCAATCCACAATTCCAATTATAGTAAAAATTGATCCATTAAAAAGGCCTCACCAAGATCTTTTTGACTGAACTCCACTACATTATATAATTTCCTAAAAGAGAAATTAACAAATTGATATTCATGGCTAATGACCTCCTAAGATTTTTAAAAGATTCTTTTTTTGATCGGTGAGAATTTAGAAAGTTCTTTAACATCTTGCTTGCCCAAAGTACAGAGCCATCATTATTCATAAATCACGATCAATAATATTTACGAAGCCAACGAAACAGACATCAGCATTAATCATGTTCATGATGCTCAAACTAGCCTCCATACTAAAACGCAAAACAAGTTCAAAAGCAGATAAAACTCACAGAAACAAAAGATCATCAATTCCTCATCAATTACAGTAGAACAAAGATAACCAAAATTCAGAAACAAAAGTTAGCAACTTTTGAGTGTTTTTTTTTTTTATACCTCGAAGTTCATGAAAACGGTAACCGTCGCTTAAACTGACAACAAACGATCCTTCTCCGTTCAGTTTTAAGTCCTTTTGAATACAATCTGAACAACATAAAACATAAAACATAAAATTGATAAGTTAGGGTTTTGGAGAACAGAGAAGACTCACTCACCATGAGATGATCAAAAAACCACTTCACCTTCTCTCCGGCGGGATACCTCATCGCTGAAGCTCGATCGAAGTTCTGCAACAAAAAAACTCCACCGGAAAAGTCGCAAGGTTGAGGTAGAGAGAGAGAGAGAGAGAGGAGAACGAGAGTTGCAGAGGAGAGGGAGATCGGAGCCGGATGGAAGCTGGATCTGAGCCGGATCTAAGCCGAGCGAGAAAGAGCAAGCGAAGAGAGAGAGAGAGAGTCGATGCTTTTTTAGCAAAGCCGCGACGCTTAAGGGGAGGTTTTCCCAATTTGAAGTTGACGCATTTTCGACGGCTAACGACGCCTTTAAATTTCTTGCACGAGGAAGAGAGAGAGAGAGAGGGAGGTAATTGCCCGAATGGGTTCGCTCGGCTGGTGGAAGAGCATTGTGGCTCAGTAGTTCATCAATTCATCATGTCTGGGTTCAGGCCGCGACTCGTGAGTCGTGACACCCAGCCGATACACCACTCGGGCTCAAGGCTAGAAGCTAATGTTTTTAATTTTTATTTGCCTCCCTGGTTAAATAGCTGAATTAATATAAGTTCCATCATTTTCTATTTAGTGGTATATGCTCCTTTGACCTGTGACTAATTGACTCAAGTCAAATATGGTCAGATGCTAATAAATTATGCTCAAACCATTTATGGCCGCATCAGTTCCACGTCAAGAGGGCAACAATTATGGTAAGAGAATGTGGTGTGCGCCATAGGTTGAACAGAAATGATTTTTGGAGCGACCTTTTTACAAAACCCATGCCTGCGGGGCAGGGCCGGCTTTGGGCCAAGGCGGCCGCCTTGGGCCCCCATATTTGAAGGGCCCCCAAAATTAGGTCATATTAACGTGTGTGTTTAGGCCATACAAGAAGGTTAAATTTGTACGAGTTTTTGGCATGTTAATGGTTTCAAAATCATGTAAGTTTTTGTGTAAAATATTAGCTCAATTAGAGATACCTAACCCTCCAAAAAAATAGCTTTAAATGTGAGCCGTTCATTCACACTATTAAATACTA
Source organism: Macleaya cordata (assembly GCA_002174775.1). Lineage (NCBI taxonomy): Eukaryota > Viridiplantae > Streptophyta > Magnoliopsida > Ranunculales > Papaveraceae > Macleaya > Macleaya cordata. The sequence goes on from MVGT01000179.1 coordinate 29,118, forward strand.
GATTAAGACTTTGTGGTGTTAGAAGTCTTCAATTAAACTGATTTTTTTGTAGATATGTTCTAAAAAATAACATATTTAAAAATCTTTAACTTTAACAAAATCCATCGATCTTAGATCCTATAAAAACAAAATTCATTTTATGGATGTATTATATGTTAGAACATTTTTCAATAGATTAATTGGTAACTCCAAGATCGTCCCCCAAATAAAAATATTTGTACAATATTCAACATAAATATTGGACTCTTCTTCCCCTTTAGTGTAGTCTTCGTCACTTCTCTCTCATACGAACTATTGGGACACCCTTATTCACTTGTGGCGTCTATCTAGATACGACCTAAAGGTTGATTTTTGGTGGATAATGTTTTCACCATATAGATTACCCTTTAAAAAATTAATCCATCCTAAAGCTTCTAATCCCACTAAAAATTGATTGGAAGTCGATCAAAAATCAATTCTATTTACCGTTGATAATCAATTAACTTTAAATCAATTTTTGATGGGACTAGAAGTTTTAGAATATGCTAATTTTATTTGAGAATAATTTTCATGATGAGGATGACATCACAAGAAATCAACCCTTGTATTATATCTATATGGATGTTAGTGGTTTCTCTTCATTTGTACGTGATGACGGTTTTTGTATGCTCGAGGGCTCCATCTCTACACGTTCGCCACGAGCCTCTAAATCTCAGAGACGACCCTTCTGCGGGGTTTCCAACTTATGTAGCAGTGGGACCGACCATGCCACATCAGTGTCGAACATTGTTTTTGAAAAACGGTCGGTCCAAACAGCACCTCTGTAGTTTTTTGGACCCAACATATACAAAAGTTGTGCTCGATACTTATGTAGCTTGGTCGATCTTACTGCCATGTAAGTTAAAAAATCCCTCCAAAATACTTTTAGGAGAAAAAAAATAATGGGTCCCACCCTACCACATAAGCGTCTCGCATCAGTTTTGTAAAACCATCGGTCCAAAAATTATTTTTTGAGTTTTAAAATAGCATATCGTATTGCGTATCGAAATCTCAAATTTAAAAGAGTGGTGATATCCTCCATCCTCTAATAATTGGGGGATATCCTGTACTAGGGGATGCCCTCAATTAAATAAACTAGGGGATATCCTAGTCCATTTGTAACAAAATAATAATTTTTTAAACATTTTAAAGAATTAAAAAAAAAACACATAAGCTTCTTCCACCGCTGTGGCCACTATGGCATCCACCGTCCCCTTAGATAGCCCAAATCTCGCCACCACAGACAAAAAGGGAGATAGAGAGAAAGAAAGAAGGAGAGAAAGACAAGAAATAATAAGAGAGAGAAAGAAGAGGGATCTCAGATCTGGGGTTTTATATCTCAGATCTGAGATCTTTCCCTCAATCGATCTCTTTTACTCTCATTCTCACTCGATCTCTTTCTCTCTCTCTCCCTCTCTCTTTCTCAGATCTCGTATCTAAAATCTTTTTTAGTCGATTCTCGATCTCTTTCTCTTGATCTCTTTGATCTCTTCGCTCTCTTTCTCTCTATTCTCTCTCTAGCGTTGCGATGGTAGTGTATTGGTGTGGTGTTGGTGGTGGTAGGGAAGATGAAGATGGTGGGTTGTATTTTTTGTAGATGGAGATAAAATAGTTCCAAAAATTAATTATAAATGGGAAGGATGCCCTAAATACCAAATTTCTTCAAATTTTGGTCAAACTTCAGTTTGACCAACAAATAAAACCCTATGATATCTCCAAGTGTAAGTGAGGATGGGATATCACCACTCAATTTAAAATAAGCATATCATATTGAATATGGTGTATCGGAAGATATACTATGCCATAATGATACGCATATACATATATTTGTATACATATCTAAGCATATTTAAGGCATTAAAAACATTAAATCAACTCAATATACCAAAAAATGACTAATTCCTTTGTAAGTCATAACTAACTTCATTCTTCATATCATAAATCATAAGTAAAAAAAGATAACCTCTACAATTATGATAATTTCTTCACATTCATATATGACAAGTGTTGTACACGTGTGTTGCACGTTGCACATATTCTTTACGTTGGGAACTGTGGGAAAAGAGGAAGAGATAAAGAGAAAATCCTGGGGATGGGGAGAGAACCATGGAGAAAATAAAAGAATTTTGGTAGTTTTAATTTTTAATTGAATAATGCCACTTGTGCTCATTGGACGTCTCCTAGGATGAGGTGGTAAGATCTGCTTTTGTAAAGTTATTTCAATTCTTTAAAGTTTGAAACAAATCTCGCCACCTCATCCTGGGAGTCACCCAAGGAGTACATTTAGTATTATCCTTTAAATACACAAAGAAAAAAATCTTAGATGTTAAAAGAGAAAGGATTTGAAGATAATTAAAATAGAGAAAATCATGGGAGAGATTTAAGGAAGTGATGAAGATTTAGTGTGAAATGTCCAATTTTGAAGGGGAAAAAGTTTGAGCAGATCCTCTGTACCCATTTGCATGTGCCTTCTATGTACCAATGTTTATTTTTGCTTGTAGGACCCACATGGATGCAAATTAATGGCTGATTTTTTTGTAAATTTGTTCTTCTCACCATATAGATTATTCTCACAAAAAATTAATTTATTCTAAGACATTTAATGCTATCAAAAGTTGATTAAAAAATAAATCGTTCATTATCATTGTATTTTTCAATCAACATTTGACGGGGTTAAAAGTTTTAGAAATAGCTGATTTTTTGCGAGAGTGATCTATATAGCAAGGAGAATAATCTTACTAAACAATTAGTTGTTAGTTCGAATTAAATCATCGTGGGCACATGGAGGGCACATGCAAATGGAGACAGAGGATCTGCTATTATATTAATATCCCTATATATTTACCGAGAAAAATATTTTCAAGGGTTTTGAATGTAAGAATCCTAAAAAAAGATAATTTTCTTAATTAATAGTATAAATATATACTTGTACGTCAAAAAAGAAACTTAAAACTCTCAATTTCTCTCCACTTAAAGTTTTTTTAACCTAAAAAAGACTTAGACCACTTCTAAAGGGGATGGAAGAAGATATTGATATAAATATAAAGGGGAACAACAAAAGGCCCAAAATGTCTTTTTTTCAGTTTATTTGGTCCAGAAGAAAAAAAAAGAATCCATTTAGTCCAAAATAAAACAATTCACACGAGTACACTTTAAAAGATAAATTTATCATTTTTTTAATTAACCTTATTACAATTACACCCCACCATTAATAAAGACGCACAATACTTACACAAATTAGAAACCCTAAAAAATGACCAATCTCACTTCTCTCCGCCGGCCATTTCAAAATTTCAGTCTGATCATTGCCATTTTAGATCTTGAAGAAAAAGAACGAAAAATAAGAGCGAAGAAGAAGATCGAATAAGAAGTAGTTTCAGATCTCAAACAAAATCGAAAACGAAAAAAAAAGTTTCAAATCTCGAAATGGAATCCAAAAGCATACAAAACTTTCGAACTAAGTTTCAAATTTACAGTTCAAAATAGAATCATAAGTAACAAAAGAACAATTTTTACTCAGATCTGAAGTGAATCTCAAAATAAATAAAAAAATTATTTTATGTTTAAAACATCCACCACAGATATCTAATTTCTTCAAACTATAAAACACAAAAAGCATAAAACTTTAAATAATAAAAAATCCAATCGAATCAGATAAAAAGAAAGAAAAACATTCAACAAATTCTCGACAGATTAGATCTATCTTGTCTCTCTGGTTTTTTGTTGTAAATTTTTTTCTATAACGAAAAAATGAAGAAAAAAGAAAAGAAAATAAAAAACTTAACAAAATGGTAAACTAGGTATTTTAAAAAGTTTAAATGCCACACGTTTGGACAAGTTAGGCTAAACAGATTTGAAACTCTTTAAAATGGACTAAACTGACTCAAAACACTATAAAAAGATGTTTCAGCCTTTTTAAAAATCTTGTGGATCAAATGGATTAAAAAAACTACATAACAAATGTTTTGGCTATTTCCACCAAATATAATAAATGTGAAAAAACATATGCATTCTCCTATTATATTTGCTTATTAAGGATAGATTAATCAGAGAATTAGGTTAAAAGGCTTGCATGTGGGTAACTTATATGGACATAGTTACATAGCACTTTTTGTTCATAAGTTTACATTTTTTTTTTTTTTTCAGTAAACAACATATATTAGGCAAAAACTAACCGGACCTTACACATGTGGGGAAGGCCCGGATGCAAGTTCTCCTTTTGACCATGACGCAAGTTCTAGTTACACAGTAAAAAAAAAGATTGAAATTGTAATTGCATAGTTGTAGGATGATGCAAATAATTTGCATAGTAAGTGAACAATGTAAAATGTAATTGGGTATAGGCCCAGCTTGGTATGAAGGAAAAATTTACAGAATGCAAATTATCACAGTTGTAGTAGTGGTAGTTTGCATGGACAAATATGGCCATAGGTATCCTAACTAGCAGAGGAATATCATTCCAAGTAGCTGATTTATCAATTTAACCGAGAATAACTGCAGATGCGAATTTTTCCTGCATACCAAGCAGGGCCATAGTCTTGTCTTTTGACCATAATGCGAGTTCCAATTTGCGTGGTCCAATAACGATACAAAATATAATTGTATAAAATATAAGAGTATGTAGACAATGCAAATTGTTATCCTGCTCAAGAAAGGAAAGTGAAGAGTAAATTGAACGAGGGAAAGTGGAGAGGAAAATAAGGAAAGAAGAGTAAAAAGAAGAAAAAGATGAGGAATATGGAAAAGGAGAAGGCGGGGTTCTGTAGTTGTCCTCTCGCCAAACCTCATTGCATTTTAATGGAAATGATCCAAATGTTAATTTTTTGTGAAGATGATTTTCTCACTGTATAAATATGAATAAATTATAACTTTAAAATAAATAATTTAAATTAAAATTTGGATGGACTTTAGATGGGGACCATGAGGTTTTATGAGGAGACCTATGTGATTTGGTTCTACTCGATTCCAGATTCTAGTCAATTGGATCTCATTCTATCGGACTCAAGGTATTACGACTTGCAAATCTTAAATCGTGTTGCCAACCAAAAAAAACTATTACCTCTAAGAGAAGTAGTTGTGGATGTCTCAATCGACAGGCTTTATCCAGCAAAGGAAGAAAACGAAAGCCCCAAGCAAATAAGAAAAAAGAACACCAGACCGTGACTATTGAAACCTAACTATAAACACAATAAAAATTTAAAAAGTACTCTTATCTCTTTCTCTCTCTTCACATATTAACAAAATAGAGTGACATTTGCTTGATCTTATACAAATCACATTATTAATTTTACAACCACAAAATTGCCACTATATGATGTCAACACCAATTAATTTAATTTGTGTGGTCACATTTTTTATTTTTTTTTAATCAGAATTTGTGTGGTCACATTGACCTCATATTATCTGCATGAGAAGTTAATTTGAAGCCCAAGCCCAGCCAAACATCTGCTCCCAATTAAAGCCCAATTCAAATTACACCGTTATGATCAAATCGAACGGATGAGAACGCTCTATTTTGGCTTTCATGATGTATTCTCTCTTCCCCTCCTCTTCTTTGATCTCCATATGATCCTAAAAGGGCTTGGTAAAATTTGGTATGGAATTTTTGGTGGAGGGACTGGAGGCACACTGTCAAAAAAAATCAATTTTAGTGATCAATAGAGCAGTAAAAATATGATCAATTTTTAAAGAGTAAGGATTCACATACATCAAAAAGTTTACAACGAATTTACGACGACTTGTGGGGCCTACGTGAGGAAGAGTCAGGGTCTGGTTTTTGGTGAGTACATCATAATGACATGTAGATCATCCTCACCAAAAATCATATCATTCAAATAATTCTAACCCATTCATCTTACCATTGAAAATTATTAAAATTTAACGGTAAATAGACTGCTCAATTACACTTAGATTTCTAACCAATATTTGAAAGTGTTAGAAGTTTTAAAATGATATGATTTTTTATGAGGATGATGTACATAATGTAGAAAACATCATCGTAAAAAAATTAACCCTTAGATCATTTCTATATGGGCTCCACAAGCCGGTGTATACTTTTTTTGTAAACCTTTTGATGTAAACGGATCCTGACCCATTTTTAAATAGATGTAAAAATGTGTACTAAATTAAACCTCTACCTTAATCTACTAATTTCAATTTGTGAAAAATTAAAATTCGTCGAATTATCTCGTAATGTTGTAGTCGTCGTCAACGGTTGCTTAATGGCAAGAATTCTGCAACTGATTGTGGTATTGGCCATTGCCATCCTGGATAAAAAATTAAAGAAAACTGGTTTTAGTTTTAAGTTTTGTATAATCTTCATTAGAATTAAATGAACTCTAATTATAACATAAGAATTGATATTGCAAAGTTAATATTTATAATTTAATGAAGTCTTGGAAATGACTAATCTCTTAATTAAAGAAAAAAATAAAATTAATGAAAGTCTAATTAATAATAAATTCTATTTATATGTAATTAAGATAAAGATTAGGATTAGGATTAATTACTTGTAAAGGAAGCTCTTATCATGGAGTCCAACGACCAACGCCGATGCTTCGATCTCTCGCACCATCGATGCGATTGTAATACCGTCTTGATCGCCTTCTTTGACGATAATATGTACTTTTGCCTGTAATTTAAACCAAATTAAACCATGGGTAATTAGACTAATGATCACTAATTAAGAACTAACTATATAGAATAATTATGTAAGTAATTTGATAATTAAAATGAATTAAAGAGCTAGAGTACTTAATTAGGTAGCTTACATTAAGGATAGTATCACAAAGATCTTTGAAAGAAAGGGCTAACTCAAATCCTTTCAATCTCAAGACCCTTTTTTTATTGTTGGCTCTTGTTGATGATGATGAAGAAGAAGAAGATGATGATCTTGTATGTGGGAAGACATGAAGAAGTATGATCAAATCACCATAACTGAGTAGGTTATGAAGAGCCCATTGGAGAGCAGTTCTAGCTGCCTCCACTTCTTCAACCACTACCACTATTTTCTTCATCTCCTCCTCCTCAACTCTTACTCACCCAATAGGCCTTGGCCTTATTAGGGTTTGACAATAACCCATTTATTCTCTCTTTCTCTCTCTCTAGGTTGGTTGTGAATGAAGATTCTAATTATCTTGGGATGATGACTTAAGAAAAGCAATATCCGTTCATTTTTATAGTTTTGAGTGCAAATTCTGTACTTCGAGGGGTTGGTGGATCGGTAGATTTGTGCATATCTCAGTGACACGTGGCAAATTATTTTTTGTCTACCTATTGAAGCTTAGTATACATAATTATACCAGACAATCCGTGAGGGTGAGGAGTGGTGGGTCAAAAATGCTCAACTCTAACTCTAATTCAATTTTTAAAGGTGTCAATTATCTAAACGAAAATGCTAGATTTACTGCATTTTCCTACTGCCTATTCATCCCACAATTGTGTTATAATCTCACATTCTTCGTGATTTACGTCATTTCTAAATTGACGTAAATACCATCCTAAATAATCTGGACAGTAAGGTTGACAGTAAGTGTAGCATTACCGTTTTCTCAATCCTAATCACTTGCTTGATCTCATTCTATATAAAAACAACGCAATGAGTCAAGGTGGATTCTAACCCCGGTATAATTGACAGGTCAACATGTTAGAAATACTCAACTTTAACCCAAACACGTTTAGCCATGGATGAGTAAGAGTAGAGTTGAGTCGAGGGTCAGGTTTTGCAAGGTCCAAATTATACCAAAAACAATCATGATAGGTGATATGTAGCCGTTGGATTCAGGCTTCTTGATCATTGGGCTTTTTAATCTTCTGTAACGGATTTGATATCTTCAAATTTGCTGTATTGTTAAACATTACAATATTTTAGTGATGGCACGTCCTTGCAACGCCAATAATGAACAATCTTGACCGTCCAGTTGATGAGTGAACGTGCAAAGTCATGCCCATCCGTATAATAAAGTCGGTTTGGTCATCACGCACCAGATGATTTCTAGACATTCTCATTTGAAGTTTCTCTTTCTCCACCACCGTTGATTATAAAGAATCATCTCATCATCAAGTTGACCTAACTTAACAAATTCATTGTGGGTCCCTTAACCAGCCTAGCACGATTTTATGTTATGATGCTGTAAGTTTGTGCCACGTGTTTAGTACACGTGGAGGTTTGGAACCATAACCATCGCCATCAGCACTCAGCAGACAGCAGCCGGTTGAACCGGTCACTTTATTTCTTTCTTTAATTTGTGTTTTCGTCTGTGATTGGGAGTGCGGAGATAAAGACGGTAATAACTAATAAGCATTGACTGAAGCGAGAGTTTTGTTGTTGTTCATTTTTGGCTGTTTGTTTGCGAGCCCTAGAATATGTTCGAGGCGGGATAAGATATGGTACAGACTGATGCACCATATTATACACTGTCCTAGGCTCCACCACCGGACCTGGTGGCTGGTGCAACCAACAACATCTTGCCTAGTTGCATGGTGGGAAATTTCTGTGTGGGACAACCCGGCTAAAAAAAATCTTACCTAGATGACGTGGGGGTTGCAAATACACAGCCAAAATTTCATTTGCATTTGTTGTGGTGTGGCTGTGTAGGTTCAAAAAGTGCAAACATATGAATTAATTTGCATCGAGCAGATATTAACTTGATGAAAGAGGATGTAAATATTTACAGATGCACCTACACAAGGAACATGCAAACAAAACTTTGGTCATGCATACCAAACAATGGCATACAACATATATTGTAAGCACATGTACAAAATGAACATAGTGTCCACTCTAGTAATAATAATTGGTAATAATAATTGAAGGGGACACCCACGAGGGTTGGGGAGAGAAGTCACAGGACTAGCTCCTAGTCAGGTTAGGGCTTGAGTCTTGAATACGATTAGGGTGTAGTTGAGCTCAATTGGGTCATTACTGTACTGTAGACTGTAATAGCTATTAACCTACCAAATTGAATGGCACATGGATTATCTTCTAGAGTTGGAAATGTTGACATGTCCCAACTAATTTGTGTCAAGGACAAGCCTAGTACAACCATGCTGTTCAGTAAGATTGAGGTTCAACAATGGCTTCCTTTGCAGGCTCAAATCTGTTGAAATACCACCCTGTAACGCCCTGAGAATTAGATTCGCCTTTTCACGCGACATTGATTTTCAACAAGGCTTTCTTCTATTCACAAAACCAAGGAAGTTGAGATCTTAAACTAACAGAAGGAATTCTGCTCAGCAAAGAAAGGTAAATTTGAATACTGATTGACAAAACAAAACTACACAGTAATGCTGTAAAGGTTTCATACAAATCCCTTCCTAATCTTGGGCTTTGCTTATTTCCAGTACAGTTACAAGGAAACAGGCAGCTAAAAGTAAAAAACATCACAAGCAAAACCCTCATCTTTTTCTTCTAAAATTTTGGTGGGTAATTTCTACTGTTAAAAGGTTCCATAAACAAACTCAACTAGTAGTTAGTACGACCCGACATGTTCTGACCGCGGCCTCCTCTTCCTACATAGCCATTCCCCCTCCCGTGATAATAACCACCACGTGAACGTCCACCACGACCCATACCTCGACCACCCCAACCACCACGATACCTTGGAAAATTGCCGAAAGTCTGCAATCACATTGAGGAGAAATTTCATGAACGGGATTCTGTACATTCTCTTGAAATAAAAGACTAGTCTTGGGAGAAAATTATATGGCATGTTACCTCGGTATCTAGTTTCATTTGCTCAGAGAACTTGGTCCTTCCATTCCTCCGTTCATGGTCGAGTGCATTGCAAGAAATGGAATCGAAAAAGTCATCCTTAACGTAAACAGGCTGCAAAACACCAACGGCAAAACAATCATAAGCTGAAACAACTAACAAGAGCAAAAAAAAAAAAAGAATGTCTAAACAAAGAGTACTACTCCAGCTCCTTGTTAGCAATTCGGCGTACAGCAAAAAATATGCTATGTGAAAAGTCCCGACTCTTATTTGGCAATTAAAAATATTGCAGGCGAAAAATTCAGCAATGACTAATATACAATAATAAAGTAAAGAGTGATATTTTTTCCTGATTTTTTCATATTTCAAATGTGTTAAAAGATCCAGAAACAATTTTGTGTATAATACATGAATAATATGCTACATCTATGTAATCTGCAAGTATTTACTGTAGCTTGAAAAATATGAGTATTTAATATGATTTTTCAGAAAAACATAAATTAATGTATTAAACGAGAATTAAATGGGGGATTGCTAACATTGACTCCAGCTTTGATGTGATACAGAAATGTAACAATCTAACCTTGCTCTCAATTTCTGCTGATCCAGTATCATCTTCATCTTGCAAATCATCTTCATCATCCTCTTTATCGTCCCCTTCTTTGTCCCTTAACTGAGCTTTTTTACTTTTACCAAGATGACCCCATACTTCATCCTTGTTGAATTTCTCATTCATAGCCATGAAATCAAAGTCCTCAGTAAATCTGTTTGGAGCACCCAAAATCTGTAATGCCAAAGGTTAGTATCTCATGTTTCAAACTAACAATAAAGGAAACATAGTGAAAAACAGGTATTTCTAAACACCAAAGTGTACGGATATGAGCCAGTATAAATGGTGGAATGCAAATTCAGTAATCAACTTTGACTAGATAAACGAACAGAATAACAACAGTTCAGTAGAATAGGACTATTGAGGATCTTAAAATGTGAAAGATATGTTTTCACTGCCCCATGGTGTTCTCCGGTTTGGAACTTTGTTTTTTCAATGCTTGGCATCCAATGGACTATGCCGAGTCTCCTCGAGCTTTTTCCAGGCTGGGATACCATTCATTTAACATCAGGTTAAAGATTTGGCTAATGATGCACTTCGCCACAATTCTATTTGCTGGAAACTGTTAAAAGAAGGAAATTGCAGAATTTTCGTTGATAAAAGAATCTTTGGATAATTTTTTATTAATCTGAAATTATTACTGTTTTATTGGGGTTCTAAATTTCAAAGTTTTCATTTCCTTAGTAATGCTTTCCTTTCATGAAATCTTTCCACAATAAAAAGAAGGCATGCGAAAGCTTTAAAACAAATCTTATCTTTTTCCTTTGGATGAAATAAGCTACAAAGATAGAGCCAAAATGACTTAAACATCTGTGGCGGGAAAGATCAGGAGAAGAAAGCATATACAATATGTGCAATCTGCCTCCCATACAAGCAACACTAATATTGATAATAAATGATTCTTGTTGTTAGGGGGAAACAAAGGAAAACATTTGGAACATGCACCTAAGCAAATATTTTCAAATCATTTGGCATGCTCCACATTCAGTGTTCTTCACTTACTGCCTCTTGTTCATTATGTGCATATAACGAATTTTTCAAGGTGTACAAGACTTTGGTGGTGTTTGTTTTTTTAGGCATCTGAATCTAACTTGTATAAATTCTACCTGCTAGAATGCTTTATTCTTTAACCTTTAGGTAGAGTCAGATTTTTAAAGTGAGTACTCAGCCAAAGTGCCAAACAATTAAGCCGAATTTGAGATGAAGGTCTGACTTGGTACAATCTGGATGAGTTCATTTTCAAATTCCTACACTTGAAGATCCTACACAATTCAAGGTTAGATTCACATGAACCAGATTCAGATGCCTAAAACAAACACCTACCGATTTGTTTGTTGAAGACTTTAAGTACCTTCAAACTGTTGGATTGGTAAAAATCTAGAACATCTGAAATAATCTGACAGCAGAAACTAGAAAAGAAAGCAACAAATTACCCCATTTCTTCTTCCTCTTCCACGCCCCCTGTAACTGTGACTGTGGTGATTGTGAAACTGAGCTGCATTTAGCTAGAGAGGAGGGCAAAAAACAAAAACAAAAAAAAGAGAATAGTTATAAAGGGACATCTTTATAATCATAACTATTAATCAAGTCATTTTATCAGTATCATTGAAAAATTATGTGCCACTAGCATATCAAGAGAGCTGAACTATCAAAGTTCTCTAAGAGCACGAACGCAAATAGGATTACTAGGTTAAACAATCTGGCATGCTAAGGAGCTTCAGATACAAACAGAAACTGTAACAAAATCAAAGCAAGATCAGTTTGCTAAAGTTAAAGGCAAATTAACTGAATGAACCCAAAAGTAGATGCATTTCGCATTAACTCGAATAGAATTCCATTCTACTAAAATGCTCAAACTCAAAAGAGAAACACAATACATTTTATACTAGAGTATCTTTGTTGAAACTTAAATTAGTAAGGGTCTTAAAAAAGATGTCCATAACATGCATGAAACCTGCCTAATACTTCATGAATATAACCCAAGCTTCCAAAACTTCAACTATATCCAGGTATGCTAGAGGGTACATGAGATGCGACCTTTTACATCAAAATAGTGTTAAGAATCAGAAATGGTACCAGTCCGGAATTCCATGGAGTGCAATAGTTTAGCAACTTCACAACTATATTCCCACGGAACCAGGCATAAACATGTCTGGTTGATGGGATATCAGCATTCGTTACGGAATACCAGTAACAGGTGGACCTAAAGGACTATCAATTTAACACCTGTATATTTTGCAAACATTCCACGGAATAAGGCCCAGACTCAAATGACCTAATATAGGATCCCCTGCAGCAACAACAGATCCCCGTGAATGATTGTTATAACCATCTCAAATACATTCTTTTCAACTAGAGGGGAAATACGGTGAATGGTCCAAAGAATAGTCCACAATGAAATCATTATGATAATCAAGGAGAAGTTGATTCCGGCATAAGCGATACCGTAGAGGGAGTTCAACTGACATACCCAAACCCAAGGTTTAGAATCTTGTCACTAGTAGAAGGGTCTACTTAACATGAAGCTTTGATTTCTTTTGAAACGTTAGAGCTAAGAAAAGTGTATGGGTTTGGCAAATGTATAACTGCGCTGCAGTTGAGTGGACCATTTCATCATACCCTCTAACCCCCAGTTGTGCTTCCACAATAAGTCACACCATTTAGGAGATATCACAAGGATATGATGCAGCTTGTCTTAATTTCAGTTACTAAGATTCTTTTTAACAAAACCAATATGAATCAACTAACATGAAACCAAGGAAAGGCACAGAAAAACTAAAACTTGTGGAGTAGAGGTTAGGCTCCCAGAACTTGAATCCCAAACTGCAGAATCAACAAAATATAACATTCTTGAAATTTTCGGAAAAGAAATCTCCATAAGAGTCAACTCTCACTTTGGAGAACAAGACGCAAATGTATTTAGAACCTGGGAGAGAGCACAAACCTCTACTGAAACACCAAGACAATTTCATTATCGCTGGCACCAAAACATGAAGGAAAGTTATAAACATTCCGAGCTTCAGATATTTTGAACCATAAATCTATGATTTGACTTTTAGCAAGTTAAGAGGACGATTCTAAAGTTAGCACTTAGCATTCATACTTTTTTCCTCTTATGACACACATACAAACTTTGATTAGCGAATGTTGATAATGCATTACGATCTACAATATACATTAAATGTTTTACTCGATAAGAAAAAGATGTTCTTTGTTTTGCTACTTTCCATCTGTTGTAGATGAAAGAACCTGATCTACTATGGCTCTCACACAAAATTAGATAAATGGAGAAAGATGAAGGTTTATGTTACTATTGTGGTAGTGGATGGGCTCTCCCAACTGGAGAGCAGGAACTCAGTGGATGGCATGGGTGATGCTTCAAAGATATCCCAACTAGAGGATACGAGAATGAAGATCTCTAGCTATGCATCTCGCAATCGAATAGTACAAAACCGGGGGATTGGAAAAGGAAGAGCTGAGCTTTGAACCTTATTAAGTGAACATGTTGATTCTCAGATTGGACATCAATATCTTTTCCCCAAAAAACAGCCTTCTATGAGTAAAGTCTAAGTCGTAACCTAAAGATTTGCACAGCAATTTCGTCCATCCAAGGTTAACAAAAATAGAGAGCTTCCCATTACATGTAAAGTTCCACAATTAACCTCTAAACTTTTACTACCCTTCTGAGTTTCACCAGCTTTTTCTTTGTTGTTTGATCTTTGAACCCTATTAAGTGAACATTTGAGGAAAAAAGAAAACCTATTCTCAAACACTTCAAAAAAAGTATCTTAGAGATCCATCATAGGTTTATGCTTTATCCTAAAGCTCAATTTCCCAGAAATGGTTAATCAATATAGAACTTTCATTGTTAAAAACAACTGTAGAGACATCTTAATATACAATAACTAACCTTCCCAAAGCATGAAATATCTACTTTCAAAGCTAGTAAATATATATATATATATATATATATATATATATGTTAATGATATGTATGGTTAAGCTACATAAATCACAGAAGTATCTGGACTAAAATTAGATGTGAAAGAACAGTACCTTTTGTTCAGGTGTGGAAGGTAATGGCAATATTGGTGGCCGAGTTTCCACTGGAGCTCGAGGTGGTTCTGATGACGATGCTTGAACCACTTCTACATCTTTATGAGCCAGTTCTAAAGACACCGATGACGATGAGGAAAGTGTCGTGGGTCCAGATGGCAAAAGCTGACTTGGGGTTACCAAGGAAGGTGCTGATGTCTCAATGTGATTTGAACTGGATGCCCCAGCATTGGTGGACATAGAGTGAGACATGGTTTGGTCCGGCAAGGAGAACCCAGGATTCTTAGGTTTGTCAGAGGTTAGAAGTACAGCAGAATTCATATCCAAAATGGAAGATGTAAGAGGAGACACCAATGGCAAGCTAGCACTCATTGTTGCTGTAGAAAAGGCAGAAGTAGGGGCCTTTTTTGGTAATAGATTTGCTGATGTTTCAGAAGCTAATGCAGCAGACTGGGCAGGAGACACAGTTGATGGGAAAGTAGACGGTAGAGAACTGGAGGTTAAATTTAACGAATGACTACTACCAGGTTGTAGTAGAGAAGAATCCAATTCTGGTAAACTTGAAACGGGCAAGTTTGGAGCCGACAAGTTTGAAGATCCTGTAGGTAAAGATGCATTGATGCCAGGATATTGCATAGGCTGCTGCATGGAGTGAGGCATCGATAAGCCAGGTGGTGGTCGAAGCAAAGATTGTTGGTGCACATGAGGAAGCCCATTTGAGGGGGCATAGAAACCTTGCCAGTACATTGGCATAGCAAGCCCATTACCATTAACACTTGGAGGAAGAGGTGACGAGCCCCAGGGTCCTAAACTTCCACCAGGTTGATGTAAGGGCATACCACCTTGAAATGTAGAACCCCCGGGGAATCCCATTTGTGGTGTATGCGAACTAAGATCTGTTGCATTCCCACTAACAGGTGAAGGAAAACTTGTAGATACAGCTGCTGGATGAGAATAGTGAGACTGCGTAAAAGAATTAAAATAACCTAACAATTAAGTTCTTGTACGCAATAAAGTAGAATTGAACTAAAACATCAACATGTAAGACGTGTCTGTCTACCTGTATAATAGCAGGATCGTGGTGAATGGGTTGTGTAGTCTGAACAGGTGGTGAAGATTTAACCTGTAAATCCTGCAACCACATGCAAAAGATAAAAACTCAGGTTCTTAACTGTTACAAAAGACATAAATCTAAATTAAATCCTACGTACTAGGTTATTGAATTGAAAGCAGAAGCCTGGTCAATAAAATGCAGACACCACTGTTGTTAGTTGTTACACGAAGATGCGTGCATCTGCAGTTGATCTTCAGATAATCACCCACTTAGACGTGGGCTAAGGCACAACACAACAGCCTCATCCCATATGAATGCTTAACTTACTTTGGCCCTGCAGGTAGTAGGTGACCTAAAAAATAATCTATTTTCCATTATCCTCATGTCATGTTTTCCCTTCACATCCTCGATTTATATCACATAAAAGTTGAAATATATCCATTTTTCTCCTTTCAGCCCTAACTGTTCTATAGTTAAGTGTTGAGACGTATAGTTGGAAATGCCTTGTTTCAATGAGTGAAACTGACAATCTTGAATCTCAGCAAATTATCAAGATGGAATGGTGGACTTGCTGTTTCTAATGTTTGAGTGTATGTATATACCTTGATGTCACTTCCACGGAAGAGTATGTACTCATAAATTTTGTCACTAGGAGGAACTTGTGGGCCATCCTTCTTTCTTCCTTCTGTTCCAAATGATTTTACTGCCATGACAGGATATCAAATTATGAATCAGAACCAGAAATAGAATAGATTCTCGTTATCTAAACCGTGCATAAGAAAGAAAGATAAGAATGAAATGATTCCGTAATGAAAATGAACAGGCCCACAAGCTTATAGTGAGCAGCGACATAATTTCAGAAATCTAGCATAAAAGAAAATCACCAGTAACACATTTTTTTGAAGAAGTAACAAAAATGAATTTCTGATAGTCTAGGGATACAGCAAAATCCCATCTCAGTGATGTACTACTATTCAAGTAAAAAAAACCCGAGAGAATATACATATGACAAGAATATTAGAATCTTTGATGAACTAAACATGGCACAAGCAGGCGTCAGCTAAAGTTAGCTCGATTAAGGGCTTTTGTTGATTATTAAAGTGTTTAGAACCATACTCTCTTTTCTTTCTTTCTTCTCTCTCTATCTTTTTCCCTTCTTTATCAAATTTTTTTTTCTTGAGGATTATAATATTTGCAATCTACCTTAATTTGATGAATCATTGTTGAAATCTGTGTGCTATTTGGACTTTATTACTGTTTTAAAAAGTTAAATTAAATTTTCATATCACCATGGAACCCCCATCACTGCTGTTAAAACAAAGCATGTAAAAGCCTAATCACCAAATAATAACCATACTCAATTCCTCATATAACTCTATTTTCTGTTGAAGTTCCAAAAATGTAAGATAACAGCAAAAAAGAAAGGGAGGACGTATTTTATCATCTGAAGTCATAAGCAGAAACTTTACAGCAACCTAATCCCATCTTAATGTAACCGCAAAACCCACTTACGATTATGAAAAACCTAGATTTCCAAAACCCATAAAAATAAATAACCCAGAATGCAAGACCTAAAAAAGAAACAACCAACTAGTATTAAGAAAAACAACAGAAACACCCATAAAAGAAAAAGAAAGAGAGAGAGAGAGAGAGAGAGAGAGAGAGAGAGAGAGAGAGAGAGAACCATTTCTCAATCCAATGCTGGATTCTTCAGTGTTGATGTTATAAAGAACACCTTCGTAGCGGATTTCGTACTTGGATGTCAGGCTAATCAAGCTGCCGATATATGAATCGGCGGCCCCACCAGATCTAGTAGCCTCTGCTGCCATGATTTCTCTGCAAGAGCACAGCTCTGCTGTAGTATAGAGCAAGAGAGACCCTAGTTTTTTTCGTTCTTTCTTTTTCCTTCTTGTGCGGTTGGTTTAAAAAGAGTGAAGGGATCAGACGGAGGTTTCAGGTTTCAACATTCATGCGCATGGATGGATGCATTAGGTTCCGAAGAATTTTATGTTTCTAAAATAATATAAATATCCATTGCCCTTGCCTATTTAGCGCACTCTGACTCAGAGGGATAAACTTCAACTGTTCTTTTCGTCCTACTCCGGAATCCGGATCAGGGCATGGGTTTAGTAACTTTTTATTAGTATCCTTTCTTTGTTTTTGGTCTTTTATGTGAGACATGATCCTCACAAACTTCACACTTTACATAGTCTGGGGCCTACATAAATATGATTTAAGGGATGATTTTGAGTGATGATGTTCTTTTTCGAGTTTAAATCATTTTCATCGAAAATCAACTCATTCTAAAACTTGTAATTTCATCATCATTTAATTGCAAATCAACTAGTAAATTAATAGCTCAATCGAATAGATGATAGAGTTACAAGTTTTACAATAGATGATTTTTTGTGAGGATAATTATCATGATGAAGATAACATTTTTAATTCCTCATCCACAAGCTAATGTACAAAATTGATGTAATGAATAATGATGCATGAGGGTTCTAAAACACCAACATTTTTAGGAAAAATTTTGACAAAGGCCTTTTCACCATTGGATGATTGCATACAACATGTATATACTCGTTGACAACTAAAAGGGTCACTTTTAAATGGAAAAGACATGTCAAGGGGTGGTAGAGGGGGCAGTTAATTGGGACTTTTGTGGACATTGATGGATCTTTGAAGACCATAAACTTCAAGAGATTCTGACATAGTCCACGGACATCTACAGACTTAAGAGGACAATGTGCACGAACATCTACAGACTCTTGTGGACTTGTAAAATTAAATAATGTAATCAATTTTAATAAAATAAACATCCACCAAAAAGATAAAATAATTAGTAATTATTATTACCTGTAATTATTAATAACAATAAGTATAATGATTGTGAGGGAGCACTGATATCGAGAAAGTTAAACAAAAACGAGAGAAAGCTAGACTACGAACACATGTGTCAATAGATTTAGAAATGTAAGATTTGAGAATGAACTCCGATACCCGAACCCTCCACCTATTCAAAAAGGAAAAAAAGTTGGCAGGGAATCGAGGGAATCTTTTTATCACAAGAAGGACAATGGCCGAAGTAAATGATTTTAGAGTTCTAAACGGAGAAAGTGAGAAAAATGGAGAAATATTGACAACCATAAACGAAGTGCTCCTTTTGGAGATAGGACGATACCCCGCGAGTTATGAATTTAAACGCCAATCATAGGAGAAAGACTGGGCCTATCATTAATAGACTTCGCATGCATACCTCTAAAAAATAAGGACAAGGCAATAGAAAAGAAGGTTAAAAAGGGGAGGTGGAACGCTCGATTGATTGATAACACGGGTGGGATTGATGAACTGATCCCAGCAGTGGGAGAACTGAGAGGTGGTGCCCCAGAAGGGGAGGTTCGGGAAAAAGGCTGTTTATTCATCCCCACCCCTAGGGGCAGTGGTTGGGGAAGAGGAAAGCACAAGATGACCGATTCTCATTTTAAGTAAGTCGGTGCCACTTCCAGAACCCTCGGAAGGATGCTTAGCAGTAGATGGGGGCCGTGGCGAAGTTAGTACGGGCAAACATTCAAACCCATCTCCTCCTATCGGTCCACCAACATTGGTTAATGATCAATCATTCCTTCAACCAACAGGGCCAGTAGTCCAAAAAGATTCGTCCCTCTGATAGGCGCAAGGGTCAATTCGGATGGGATCGGGTGTCAGTTCCGGTGCAAGGCAATAGAGGAAAGGTCAATAAGTCAACCCTCTGATCCAACCAACAGGGAGGTGGAGAGGGAACAGAAATGTTGGGGAAAATAGGGTCTAGATTAAATTGTGCAGTGGAAACAAATAACTATTTTCCCTTCACATGATCACATGAGGATGCATGAATTAAAACAATAGCTTGAAGATCAGATACATACCGTTTGAACGCTTGCATGTAATCCCAGATCTTCTTCCCACATTCTAGATCAGTCGTCGAAAACTCGAAAAGATACATCAACTGTATTTCGGCCATAACTCTCTAACGGTTGATCCGATTCGTCTTGATGATATATGCTTTTTGTAGGAAATCGAATTTTCTACAACTTTGCGTGAAATAGCGAATCTACAATTCTGCCCCGAAGTGCCTCAAAACACGATTTTAAATTCTGACAGGAATATATTACGAGTTTTGGGTTTCTAAAACCATAAAGGTCATAACTTGAATTCTAAATTGGGAGAGAGTTTTAGATACACAAGTTAGGGTGGGCTATCTTATGAACCCTATCTCTATTTATAGAGAAAGACTTTGTTTCCATATCTTTAGCTCCAAGTTAGGTCCATATGGGCCCCACTTACTTAAGCTTTTGATTTATTACTTTGAGGTCCATATATCTCATATAATTCTCAAATAATAAATCTAATTGCAGTTAAGTCCACTAAATAACTGCAACTGAATACTCTCAAGTAAATGAATATTATTCAGAAGCCCTTCACTCGTTATACCAGCAAATAGTCCCTCCACTTAACTGATATTCGTAATATACACCAAGGTAACATTAACTATTAATGTCAGCACCTTTCGAGTAATTACATCTTAGTCCTTGCCTGCCATATCATACCATTATAATTATTCTAATAATCCAATAAACATTTTATAGGATCACTGCGCAGTCTAGAATAATTAATACTCTTGATTAGGCTCTCAAGGGAATATCATTTCGGTGTGGATTCCTTATTGACACAAAGT
Organism: Macleaya cordata; assembly: GCA_002174775.1. Taxonomy (NCBI): domain Eukaryota; kingdom Viridiplantae; phylum Streptophyta; class Magnoliopsida; order Ranunculales; family Papaveraceae; genus Macleaya; species Macleaya cordata. Next base: position 49,285 of record MVGT01000179.1, read on the forward strand.
AATCCCACTAAGTGATTTCGATCACCCAACCTACCCAGAATATTGGATCACGTTTGCGTTGTCTGACCTCACTGTTTGGTAGATCAAAGTGAGTAGAAACCAACTTGTAAGGTATACTATGCTCTCAGGATTTAGGACATTTGCAATTAGCAAGTTTTACAGAATCTTTTTATGTGCTGACAATAACATAAAAAGTATTCTGTCTGACCTGTTCAGTGTATTCTTAATACACCAACACACTGACTTAGAGTCGCCACTCTAGTGATGGAGATACATCACCCTATAATATAGAAGTCTAGTGTATTATAGTCTTATCAGATGAATTGTTCAGATTCATCACTGACTATGAACTATACAAGAATATGAGGAACCAGTAAATTACATCTATCAATAAATGAAAACTTAATACAAATAATTTACTTACAACATCATCTTGTGAACAACCCTTAATCCATTATATGAATAAAGTAATAATATAATATCATGCTCATTAATAAATATAATTTATCAATGTTGTCAATTTAAATTATTTTAGGACATAAACTCCAACAAGAAACAATGGATGCAATCCCTCCATTAATAACTGACTGACCCAGTGAAATGCCAGGTAATGATGTTCATTCAATCGATCCGATCGGGAGAAAGAGCTACGAACATCTACAGACTTAAAAGGACAATGTGCACGGACATCTACGGACTCTTATTGACTTGTAAAATTAAATAAAGTAATCAATTTTTAATAAAATAAACATCCACCAAAAAGATAAAATAATAAATAATTATTATTAACTATAATTAATAATAATAATAATAATAAGTATTATTATTATTTTATAATTTTATAATAAATATAAATTATTATTATTTGTGATGATTGATAATTTTAATCATAAATAATTAGTGGTGGTGGTAGAGAAAGAATTTATTTATGGATAATTAATTATTACTAATCTGGCTAACGTTGAACTTGGTAAAATGAAAGAGAAATTATTTATGATTATTTATAATTTTAATTATGATTAATTATTATTTATTATTATAAATTATTAAAATAAATATTATTATTATTATTATAAAAATTAATTGTTAATAAATTTTAATCATAATTATTGGTAGTGGCGATGGTGGTGGGAGAGAAATTATTTATGATTATTTAAATTTTTTAATTATGATTATTTATTATTTAGTATTATAAATATTAATAAAATATTATTATTATTATTAAAGTATAAATTATTATTGTGATAATTAATAAGTAATAATTTTTAATCATAATTATAATTAGGTAGTGGTGGAGAGAGATGAGAGAGAGAATGTCCACACAAATCCCATGTATATGGAATGGACACTGTAAGACAATTTTTCTTTTTAAAAACTCACAAAATATCCATCAATGTCCATGAACTTCAATGTTATTTTGATGTCCACAATCACACAATGGGCCTTATGTGGACATTTTCAATGTCAGAACCACACACATGTTTAATGTCCACAACCATACACCCGTGAATTTCATATGTCCATCTATATCTACTAATGTCTCAATTGACTACCCTTGAAATCCTCAAATGATTGCATTTGACAAAGAAAAAACTTCGTCAAAACTCTTCATTAAAAGATTGAAGTACTTCCTTGCCCCAGGTCGAATCACATGGTTTGATGTGAATTGATTGACTCATTTAGAGGGTCAAGACCTAGGATACCATTACTAGGTTTCGACAACGAATCTCAACTCTTGATTTCAATTATCCGATTGTTTAAATTTTATTGATAAATGATGTTTATTATTTTCTAAATTAAAAGAACCCATATACCGAGTATCAAGATCCAGACCCTTATCCAAATGGCACATTTCGTTCCAAAAACACAATTAATACGTGGATAATGTACTAACATGAATAGTTATTGTTGGACCAAGTCGGGCTCAAGCTGGTTTGGTTAAGCCTGGTTCATGGTGTTAGTCCAGTTCAGGAAGAGCCTCGATAAAAATCCCAAAACTCGGACCAACGTTTCCAAACCTTAAAACTAGGTTAGGCCAAACAAGTTCACTTTAGGCTTTGGTCCTGCCCACAAAAAAAAAAGGTGTGTTTGGGTCGCGGTACTTTAAAGTGGTGTTTTAGAATCTGCGAGAAAAGCACCGAGTTTTAGTGTTTGCGTTGGGCCTAAGTCGCGATATTGAAAACCACTGAATGAAACCAAAAGAGCTTCACCATGATGGTACGTGATCTGACCTCCCAACAGTAAAACTCATTCTCTAAAGAATACAAGCCTTCATAGGCCCATGCAAATGGGCTTTTTTTTGTTAAAAATATTTTATTTTTGTTATTATTCACTTTAAATATTAAAAAATCTTTTTATTAACTTTTAATATAAAATATAAATTAATTTATTAGTTTTTAAATATTCATATTGTGAAATATTTTGCTTACTACTTTACATCTTTAAAAATATTTTAAAGAATTAGGTGTACTATTTAGAAAAAACTATTTTCTAATTAGTGAAAGAATTTTATTTTAGTAAAATTACTTGAAAAGAATAAGAGAGAAAAGAGAGAGTGACACGTGGCACAATATAGGTAGGTTTCTTAGAAGTGAGAAAAGTTTCTCTTATAATATATTACTAGTTTTAAAGTCCGTACAAAAGCAAGGGTAGTTTTTTTTTAAATCTTTCTTTTTATAACTTTTCAAACTTTTGTTTAGATTTCAGTTCATAAAATAAAAAGAAAATTAAGTAATTTAGAGTCTTGAGTAATTGTCATAAAATTACTAAATAAATTGCCTTCTAGTTATTGTTACCAATTAGTAAAATATTAGAATTTTACTCTTTCGTGATTAATGATATGATTATCGTAATTATAATTAATTAATAATTGTGGATTGGCAAATAGCTTGTGATGTGACACTCTAAAAGAATAGAGTGCTATGTTGATAGCAGAAGCAGCTACGTTATATGTTTCAAAAAAATGATATAACCTGTAATTAAAATAGTATAAATTCAAATAAAATTCTTATGAAAAAAATATTGAATCATATTATCATATATGAGTGTGAATTCAAAAGAGAATAGTATATATATATATATATATATATATATATATATATATATATATGTTAATGATATGTATGGTTAAGCTACATAAATCACAGAAGTATCTGGACTAAAATTAGATGTGANTAAAAGAATAGTACATATCAACTTTAAGCAAATAATTATACATTCGCAAATGATAATTAAGATAATGAGAAGAAAATGACAAGAACAGTGAAGGAAATAAAGAAAGAAAGAAGAAAGAGAAAAAAAAGGAAAGAAAAATTAGTATCCGCTTTTAGAAAAATGATATTGGTTACTTTATTAGAGTATTGGTGGGTTATTTATAGGCTTAGGTATTAACTGTTATCATACAACTGATATATTTTTACATGATATTGTACATAGATGTTGTTCTTTACATCAATCATCTGACACACTATTTATAAGAAACCATGTAGTAGGCCATTTTTATTTATTTACATTAATAATAGTGAGGGACAATATTAAGTAGTATGTATTGAATAAATATTGAAAAAATATTACATATACTATGTCTCTTTTTCGTTGAATATAAAATTGAGTAACAAATTAACAATGTCTATATATAATATATTTATTTTCTTTTTCAAAATAAATAAAATATTAATATATTTTTTTTGATAGTTGATACTAATATTTTTTTAATGTAACTATTTTAACAGACCACTAACATATTTTTTTTTAATATATAAGAAAGCAAATTAATGAATCTCCTTAGTGGGATTTAAAACCAAAACTTAAACTATAGATACTTATGCTTCCAACCATTAATATTACTATTAACAAAAGTGCTTCACTATCCATTAAAAGATAACATTTTTCATAGCATTACACCTCTATGGGTGCTCAAAACTTATAAAAATTTTACCACAACAAAATTTAAAAGAAGAATGTGAAGAAAAAGAAGAAGATGGGTTTCATCATTTCACTGTTGTCTTTATAATTGGGCCAAGTGATGTCATTGTTTAGTTTGATCAACAACAACCCAACAGGTAATATAGTGGTCCCTGCTCACAGCATAGTGTCCTCTGCAATATATGGTAACAAAATGGATAGCCAACGTTTGAATCAGAACCATGTAAGTTTTACATTCCTTGTATAAATATAAATAAATAATATTATATATAAGCATCTTAAGAAAACTACAAAAATAAGTTTTCCTTTTGCACTAATTTATTTCATGGAGGGGTAAACAGAGAAAGAAAAGACAAACCAGACTTTCCAATATAGAACTCTGCCATACTAAATTCTTAAAAAAATAAAACACATCAACTATAATTATAACCAAATTAAATAATTGATGAGCAGGGAGAGATACAATTCCATCATAATTTTATCTAAAAGGTAAGTGTTCAAAAAGTGCTTACAATGAAACTTTGCAAAAAAAAAAAAAAAAAAAAATCATGGTGTTGATGATATAGTTTCAAAAATCCTTCCACAAACTTGTATCCTTTCATATGGTTACCAGGTGAGGTGTTATAATTGATGAACAACATAATAAATAAATAAACAAATAAAAACAACACTAATGAGATTTATGCTTCTAAATATCGATTAAAAAGATGAAAAAATTAAAAAGAATATAAAACAACACAAACATGAAAACACTAAATAAATAGAGAAAGAGATTGGTAGAGATAAACTACAAAATGCAATTTTTGTTTAAAATTAATTCCTCAATATGTTATTCTTCTTCCTATCCTATAAATCAAACCCATCTTCAAATTGATCTAACAATTCATTCATGGTCATATCCTTCACTGACATGGAAGGAACACATCTTCTTAGGTCTCAAATTCTCATCTAATTAAATCGTCATTCTGTGAATACCACCCACCCCTCCCATATATATATGTCTTCTCTTTCATCATTGTTAATGGATTATATCGAATTTCACGGTGTATCCTAACTAACCAGAGCGTAGAGCGGAAGCGGGAGTGTTGGAGCGGCTAATAAAAAATTACCCAAATCTCGGAGCGCCTTCGAAGTGTCTACATATATTCATGTACATACATGTATTTAGTTTAAAAAAATTAAAATTAAAATATCTTTTGATCAAAAAGAAAGTTTTAAAATAATGTATTATTTTTTTAGGATGATCTACCTAGTGAGGAGATCATTCTCACAAAAAAATGAGTCATTAAATCATCTCCTCGGAGCTTTACAAACTATTGTAAACAAAGTGTAAGAATAAATTGAGTGTTTGGCCACTACAAGCAGTACGTAGTACTCTTCTATTAATTTTATTTCTGATGATCTCTGCAGCCTTATTAATAATAATTATAGGATGCAGATTCTCTAATATTTTTTATTCAATATTAGAGCAGAATAATGATGAGTCTGTTATTTACTAGTTTTCAGATTGTGAAAATAAACCATTAAATCCGTATCAACAAATATACATTTAGTTTTTTTTTTTAATTATAGTAAATATTAAATAAATGGATTTGACCATTTTGTCTTATTTGATAAGAGAGTTAATGTTGGTTTTGGAAACAACCATTTTTTTTGTTGTTGAAACCGCCACTTTTTTAAAACTGCCAGTACACTTTTAAAAACCTAGTTTTATGCGTGAAATGAGAGTGCTATATGGAATTGCAGATAGGAAGATTTGGAATCAAGGATCGTAAAATTTCGAACTATAGATTCTAAGCTGATCCGCTCCTAATCCGCGAATCTTCGGTTTGGGAGCGGGAACGCCCCTCACTTCAGGCGGTTTTGGTTACTAAGGTGTATCTTCTATTGTTCGTAGATTTTTCTACTGTTTATATATTGAATGGAAGTTTAATTGCAATTATTATTGTGTAATATTATTACTATATGTGTTATACGTTATAATCTATAAATTACAATACTGATTAAAATAATTAACTCCTATAAATGCATTATATTATGTTGTTGTAATGTACGTATTAATTACTTTCCTTTTTTCGATCAGAAAATAGGTATTAATTACTATTCATGCGCATTATTTTTTGGCTATAAAAAATCGAGCAATTTTAGAAGTACTCTCAGGATGACTCCCAGGATGAGGTGGCAAGATCTGCTTGTGTAAAGTTGATTTTTACTTTTTTAAGTTTGAAGCAGATCTTGCCACCTCATCTTGGAGTCATCCTGGGAGTCATAATGGGAGTACTTCTAGTATTATTCTAAAAAAATCTAACTGATGCATGCGTATAATAGATCATGAATGAGTAGTTTAGTTAATTTTGTGATTAACATTTATTGGAATCTAATTCCATTTTGAACCGAAATCTAATTTGATTTAGAATGAAGCTTGACACATGGTAATTGAAAATGAAGTAACATAAATTAAGCTTCAATTTTTTTTAAATAATTTTTTGTAATCAATTATTTCTATTAATTAATGCAAATAAATGTCTATATAATTTTTCTTAGAAAAAGATGAGTTGGCATATCTCTTTTGAAGTGGCACTCTAAAAAAACACGTGGCTAGGGGTGCACATTAGTCCGTCACCAAAGATTGGTGCATCCAAAATTGATCTATTATGATAAACTCCCATCCAATCCAATCTAATTTCAAATTAGATCGGTTTTCCATCCAATCCAAGGTCAGTTTGGATTGGATAGGACAGTCGGTTGTGATCAGTAATAATCGATTGAAATTGAACCCAAATTCACCCTCAAATTTCTATTTATAGCCTAAAATTGACTCCAAATCTATCTAAAATTAACATCATCTACCCAAAATTAACATCCTGGCCTAAAATGATTGAAACCAAACCTAAATCTACTACAAAATTAACATCTTCAACCTTAATTAAACCAAATCTACCCAATAATTAAAAGAGAAAAGAAGCAAAGATGTTACAATTTCAACCCAAACTGTTTGAGCCAAACCTATATATCCTTCGATCATCTTCTCCTTCATCTTCTTAGAGAGAGGACATAGCAACTAGCCTTTTCCTAATTCATCCGTGAGAGAAAGAGAGATTATGTCAGTTCATCCCTTCAACCGTGCGCATACCTTATCAACTGCTCGTTAGAAACATGTTGACTGAAAGAAATCTCTTTCAGATAAAAAAAAAAGGTGTAAGAAAAGAGGGGATAAAGAATAATTATAATAAAAAGAGGGGGATAAGAACAAAACAAAAAAGCATGTCCAGTTGCCGACTAAAGGAAACCATTTTATAAGAAAAGATTCAAGGAAAGAGGGTAGGTTAAGTTTTTTTATTTTATTTATTTAATTATGTTAACTCGGTTATTTAACGAATCAATTCAGTAACCGATCCAACTCACTTGATTATGAATGGGTACCAACCGATCCTATCCAATGAGGCAATTGGATCGGTTAATATCCAAACGGTTCAGTTCGGTTTATGTTGGGTCGGTCGGTTGGTTCGGGAGATTTTGTGCATGCCTACACATAGCTATATGAATCTGACAAAAACAAGCTCAAATCTCCCATATATCTTTAACAAAAACTCTCCTCCAAATAATCTAACTTTATCGATCTCATCTTCTTCTCCGACAAGCTCATCGTTCTTCGATAGATCTTCCATTAGGGGTAAGTTCTTCAACTTTATTCAAACTTAGATTTAAAATTTGGGATTTTACAACCATTGATATATGTTTTTCTCTCTCTTTCTTATTTTTTTTCCCTAAATTGCAATTGCAAGTTCAGATTTGTAATTTTTTAAATTTGCAGCAATATTTATGCATTTATGTGTTAGATGTTTCTTTTACTACGGTCATGTTGTGAGGCTTTCAGTTTATATATGTCAATATAAACAATTAATCCCATGCAAGTTCACAACATATCGAAAACTACGTATAATGAATCATGAAAAGATTAATAATCTAAATAAGTAATAACAAAAAAAAATATTAACAATTAAACCTTAAATGCTTGATCTTGAAACTATGTATGTAGTTAATGGACTCACTTTTATTGAAATATGTTGAACTAATGCATGCATGTAGGTGAATGCTTTAAAAGTTGAACCAATTTTTTTTTAAAAAAATTTGGTTGGACTATTTGGACAAAAAAAGAGCAAATTTGTAACAAACAGGCTTAATGAAGGTAATTTTAATATTTTTAAACTGTTACGGATTGAGGTGTGTTGTATTTGTCATAATATTTATGAAACATTACAAAGTCATATCATAATAGTTTTGAAATACTTAAAAAATGTACAAAATAAACATAACAGAAATATGTTATTGAGTTTCGTAATTATTTTAAATTAACGTATCAATAATTACGCGTTCATAATAAGTTGTTCCTAAACATCAAAATTTTCAAAATACGTCTCCAATAATTCATTTTAGAAACAAATATGCTCTGTAAAATTAACAAACACCAAGAAATAATTAAAAACTATAATCATTTTTAACACCAGTGAACAAAAATAATAGATTTATTAAACCAATTAATAATAGACAACCCCAATTAGATTGCACTAGAATGATGTTGTATAAAAATAAGAGTTTAGTGCAAGTGTAGCAGGGTTACAACATGCTACGGAGTTTGGTGCGCTGGCTCAAGAACGGATGTGGGGAGTGTGCTTCGATTTGGATGGTGCATCTTTTAATGCAAAACCCAAATATAGAACTGAGAAGCAAATCTTCACGAACATGAAAATGGCAGTGCATGGATCCTAACTTGCTGCCAAGCCAAGGCTCATAGAGTCAATATATTCAATGAAAATCTAGGCTTTAGGCGATTCTATTCATGTTGTTTATGATGTGATACGTCAGAGACGTAGTCAGGTTATCCACGAGATGCATTGGCTAGATACTCCCTTTTACATCATTAGAGTATATCTACTGGTAATTAAGTATTCGGTATATTGGGCAGCTTAGTTTCGCAACGTCAGGGAAGGTGCACATTGTTTACGTCTTTGATTACTGGGACATGAAATCCTATGATCCTCAGGAAACTGAATCGCAAGCAGCACAGCTCTGCTGGGGTTTATGCCCTAAAATAATTTAAATTGACAACATTGATAAATTATATTTATTAATGAGCATGATATTATATTATTACTTTATTCATATGATGGATTAAGTGTTGTTCAAAAGATGACGTTGTAAGTAAATTATTTATATGAAGTGTTTATACATGGAGAGACGTAATTTACTGGTTCCTCATATTCTTGTATAGTTCATAGTCAGTGATGAATCTGAACAATTCATCTGATAATACGATGCCAAATAGAAAGTGTTTCTAAATACGACAAAACAGGATACTCGACAATTAGGAGTCTCAATGGTTATCATCGTGTACGGAATAAAATATGAAAACATGATTGATTGTATTATATCTTTACAAGAATAGGTATACAGTCCATTTGTTCTCATTAAGTTTTATTAAGAATGCATTAGATGACATTCATAGTTGTGCATTGATAATAATCCTTAGCTTTTCTCATTACACTTGGATGAATTATTTTTCTTGGAATTCGTTGAATAAATTGTTTCTTCAGTTATTTCAAGTTATCGCTAAAATCTATAAACTTAGTCACTTTAATCTGAATATGATTCAGAGTTTAGTGATTAAGAGTTCCTTTGAAAGGAAGGTAGAAGGTTTTAGTAATTGACTTGTTTAGGTACCAATTTATTACGTGCCAAACACGTAACTTTACTAAAATTAAATAAAAACAAGGATACTGATTTAATTCGAGGAAAATCGGTCTCCAAATGGTCACTTCAAGGGTAACCAACCTCCCAACAGAGTTTAAACTCTAAATCAATTTCATTCTCCCTCTCTTTTCATTATTACCAACTCTTTAAATAGAGTTTAAGAACTACAAGAATCAATTCCCACGTACAACTTACCAACAACCCACAATAAGTAAATCCCTACAAAATAGCCATTATCTAAAAAATAGCAACAACTATAAACCCACGTTAGACTATTTGACCCATTCAACCCAACATGATCATAATTACAACTCAACATGGATAAACCTTAATTTTAAATCTAAAACTAATAAAATTACTTTGACTGCTACAACTAACTCCTAATTTATTGGACTATGTTATACGCACATAACATAGTCTTAAAAGGAAACAAACTTAAAGGAATCTAGATGCAGACCACGGGGCAGAGCAAACCAAACTGCTCTAATGAAATTGCATTCTAACAGAATATGATGAAGAGTTTCCTTATGTAAGTTGCACAGAGGACAGATTGCATCTATATTTGGCAGAAAAGTAGCAAATTTAGCATTTAAAGGAAGTATATCATGCAAGCATTTCCATATAAACAGTTTATCTCTAGGTAGAACATTAAGAGCATACATGATTCCAAATGTCTGTGAAAGAGGAGGTAATAGTGCCTGCTAGGGCTGCATAGAAAGACTTAATTGTAAAAGATATGGGTGGGTATCGGTCGGTCTCCGACATAATTTAGACCATCCACTACCAATCTAAATTAGGTCAGTTTTTTTTTTCTCATCCGCCACCAATCTAAACTTTTATTGGATTAGTTGCTATCCAAACTGATTAAATTTAGTTTGGATTGGATGGTTGGTTTAGGACATGACTTCTCCCAAAAATTATTCACAATTTAAATCTTTGGTTTTGACCATATGTAAAAGAAAAAATGAATGTGAAATTTAAGGGAGAGAGATTTGAAGAAATGGAGGATTGGGGGAAATCCTAAGAGAGATCCGAGGAGAATCATAGGAAACTGTAGTAGAGATTTGAATGGGAGATTCTGGGAAGAGATTTAAATGAGTGTTTTAAGGAAGAAAATGACAAAATTACCTTTTCTCTTCATCTGAGGAGAATCATAGGAAACCGTAGTAGAGATTTGAATGGGAGATTCTAAGAAGAGCTTTAACGAGTGTTTTAAAGAAGAAAATGACAAAATTACCCTTTCTCTTTAAGGATATGAAAGAATGTAAGGGTAAAAAATGACAATTTTATCCTTAGGTTTTTTATGTCTTTTAATCTTTTTAAGGATAATTTAAGTAAAAAGTGTTTGCTTTGTTATAGAATCTATAGACAGATAGATGTATGTTCAGAGAAAAGAACTCATAAGCAGGCCAAGACGTCGGTTGAGCAAAGCCAGTAGTAGTTGGTCTGGGACTCAGGGTTATATTCCACTTGTTTTTGCTAGTACTATAGAACTAAGTAACCAGAGCGCGGGTCGGAGCGGGAATGAAAGTGGGAGCGGGAGCGTCGGAGCGGCCGATTAAAAAATGTTCTTAGTTCTAAAATACCTTCGGAGCGGGAGCGTAGTTCGGCGCAGGAGCGCGAGGTTCCGGAGTGGGAGCGTCACTCCTATACCAAGGTTTTGGTTACTAAGCTATAGAATCAGACAGAGCACGACTCCAAAATCCTCAGCACAAGCACACCCATTCAAACAACCAGCCCAGCCCTGTCATAGGTCAGGCCAGGCTCAAGCCCGCAGGTTTGGGCCCAAAAACGCTAGGGTACACAAAAGATTTTTCATTTATGCCATGTTTGGATCGCGGGAATAGAATCACATTCCTGGGAATCACATTCCTAGAATGCTATTCCTGGGAATGACATTCCCTTATTTTATGTTTGGTTCAACAAGGAATATGAATATGATTCTTGCCACATTCCTATTCCAGTGTTTGGTTCATGCAGGAATAGGAATCCGAAAAAAGGCTAATTTTACCTTTATACCCCCGTCCAAATATTTATTATTAAAAACAAGCATGGAAACAAAAAATTAATTCATATTTTTCATACAAGCATTGAAACAAAAAATTAATTCTTTATCAAAAAATCAAAATCAATTCATTTTTTTCATAACTCATATATATTGGTTTATTTACCATTTTAATCATGGTGTTAGATTGAAACCCATACTCGTTGAATGTCTCAAATGGAAATCTATCGATCTTATTATCTTCTTCTTCTCTTCTTTTATTTATTTTTCTCTCATCTAGAAAGAAGTCACGATTAGAAAAAAGATAAAAAAAAAAAAAGAGGTTGAAGTGTCTAAACATGGTTTGGGATTGTATTTGTAAATAGTGAAAATATGTAAGGGTAAGATTGTCTTCAAAAAATATCATAATTGATTCCGGGGGAATGAGAATGGCAATCCCACCTCTCCCGACGGGATTGTTATTCCCCCTAAATGGGGGAATCTCACATTCCCGGGAATGCGATTCCAACCTGATTCTGCGAACCAAACACAAGCTTGGAATCACATTCCCAGGAATGTGATTCCATTCCTGCAATCCAAACATGCTATTAGATTCTCATCCCCAAGCATCAACAATCTAACAACTGTCATTTTTACAATCCGAATAAACCATACTCTGAGGCCATGTTTAGATGACGGAAATGAAATCACATTCCCAGAAATGTGATTCCATTCAAAACATGGCCTGAATATTTTGGAGCCAGGATATCTCGTGGTTAAGGGCCTGCATATATGTTTTCTCCAAGAACAAAGCTCACTTGCAAATTTGGAGCAATCACAAAACTTCTATTTTTCTGACTGAAAATTGTCCAAGAACTCGTCAAAAAAGACTAAACAAGGAACACTTGTACATGGAAATAAACTTGAAATATGAAATGCATGGAGAAAGTGGAATCACTTGTCTGGCATTCTTGGAAACTTCTTTGGAAGGCCAACCATTCATATGGTTCATCCATCTGGAGATCTCTTGTTTCCATTCAAAATGGCATGTCATCAACACCTGTCGATTACATAGAACAGGTATAGGTCCTTGATAATTGGTCGATCACTATCCACCACCGCAGTTTTTCTTTTCTTCTCTATTTTTTTTCCTCTCCCCTAGTTAGTTACATGGACAAGCAAAGATAGTATACAAAATTTCAATAATCATCCAACTTTCTGTTACATAGGGGAGAGAATAGCTTCCATCTATCTTCCAAGACTAATACAACATGGTATAGAGAATACTCCAGCATATTCTACAATGGGGTATGGTAATTCCTGAACTAAAGGAACACTCAGTTGCTATAATAGCCAAAACTTTCGGTAAAGCACTCTGGATCTTGAACGTTTAAATCTAAACCAACTGCATGACAGTAATGTTTGGTCATGTATTGGCCGTTAACAGTAAAAGCAGCAGGAGCAAAACTGTCATTAGTGGATAGTAATGCCTGCCACGAAAAATGTAAAACCAAGCATATACCAGTAGAGGCAGTTTAACCCACAGAGTACACCATGGCAGCTTTGAGAACGGAGAAAGGAATTGGTGAAGTATTCGAAAATCGTTTTTAGGCACTCTCCCCCGCATGTTCAACTAGGTGATGCTCAATTATTTCTTAGCTTGATCCTTGAGTGGCCTTCCTTCTTTTTGTCGATGATGGAGACATGAAAAGCTTTCTCACTGAAGTAATGGGATCATCTAGCTGTACAAATTGTTAAAGGTCAAGTAATTATGTTACATGACGATTCTAGAGAGTGCAGCGGATTTACTAAACATATCCACAATAAACTAACATACCTCAAACATGGGTGCAGATGAAGGAGAGTCTGCGAGTGAAGGATGGGATGGTTCTTTCCCACGATCTAAAGCATAAAGTGTTTGTTGCCACCCCGGCGCAGCATTTCCAGTTGACATAATCCAGGGACAAAAATGTCTGTGCTGCTTGATAGGATCAAACTCCATGGCTTGGTCTGGTTGAGCTTGCTCCACTTCTTTTCCTGCAACAATGGAGGGAGCACAATATTAACCAGCACAAATAGCAGTTACAATCAGAAGAGACAGGACATGAATGGAAGTTTTCTCAAGCACAGATACATGTGTCCCAAATGCAAGCACAGGTGTCCCAAATGCAATAGAACCCGACAGTGAATCATGATGTCTAGAAGGAAGTTTCTTGTCATAAATATAATAATTTGGCAGTAAGTCAGTCGAGTCAAGAAAGAATCAGGAGGGTAACAGTTTAAAGGCAGGTAACCAGGAAGAGAGTGCATCACTAATGGAGCCATAATCAAGAGACAGACTATTTGTGGCTTACCACAATCTACCATCAATCTCATCCTCCATAAGTATTTAGTGTTCTTTCTTGAAGGCAAACCCAATGTTCTCAGTGCTTCCTTCCAACCTTTTAGTATTTAGTAGAAACTTCAGAGAGCTTGTCCCCTTTCCTACGCAACATGCTTATAAAAGCAAAAGACAACTAAATCCTATTTTTTTGTGACTCCAATCTCATTCAAGACAAGGGCATTTGAACAACAGAAATAAATTGAACATTTAAAGCTACTAAGCCCGCCACTATCAATATATACACATACCACACACATTTTTTCCATGAAGAATTAAATAAGTACTGGGCTACCGGCATCTAATTATTTCAGAGTCTTGGTAGATAAGTTGCATGTCTCATAAGGTTTATGTATTTCCAACAAGGCACAGGGTGTTCCGGTGTATTGGGGAAGCTACTCCCCGACTATGTCAAAGGCTCCGCCGCGGCACCAAAAGGTTCCAATTTCTATAATGCCCTCCCCGCCTCTCTGTTTTACCTCCCCAAAACATCGCCCTTATTTTAGCTTATTACTTTATCTTATTTTTATGTTTAGTAACTTGTTTGCTTTTGAGATCACAAATTATTAATTCTAAGACCATGAATTACCAATATTTAGTATTTCTTAATTATTTTGATAAGGGAGATATAATTTAGATAATGTAAAAAAAAGAAGGGAGGGTGTGAGTCTGTGTTATTAGGGCGCCTCGCCCCACCCCTCCCCGCTACGCCCTATTAATTTCAGACTTCTCTGCCCCGCGCCTTCCGCTCGTGACAACATAGCTCCCCGAGGGAACTCGAGACCTAAGCCCCTAACACCTTCTAAAACACTGAAACATCACAAACTGCATAGCCAGAACTTAGTAGTGTTCTGTACCAGCTGGCTTCTAGAAATATCAAGCTAATTATTCAATTGTTATGGTCACTAATTGTGAGACAAGCAAGGAGCTACTGCAGCTACGTAAACAGAGGACACCATGCTTAGTAGAGATGATGTCAGTGGTATTCTTCAGCTAAAATATACATACGATGAAAGGTTTGAAATCAATTGTACTGTTCCTTTTGACATATATCATTTGCATAATTCAATGTTAACGATCTGCATTCTTAATAGAAAATCATAAATGACAAAAGGAGATACAAGAAAATGAGAACTCGACATAAGGAGTCTAAATGTTTTCAAAAGTATATCAAGGTCAGCTAGTTGATTTGTTTTCAGCAGTGTTGTCCTCAAGGATACATAATTCACTGGTGACTAGAAGCACTTTGTGAACTCTGCTAGCTTGATTTGTTGTTCTACACAGCTTTAATTACTACAGGAGAGCAACTCCTAAGATGCATTCCTGAACTAGCAATCATGCTCTGCAGAATAGTGGAGCACAGTTGAGTAAAACATGGATGAAAATTGGTAAACTATTATGGATAAATACAATTATCGTAAAGGCAAAGAAGACCAACCTATGTTCTAATGTGAAAGGTGAGAAAAAGAACTTCACATAAACAACTCATATCATTTCAGAACTATTTCTAAGATAGCTAGATGAGTTTGTATGAATGAATGAATAGTCTAAGAAAATTCTTTCAGTACATGAAAGCACTGTAGACTAGGTTCTCCTTCTTCTAAACAGTGAACTGTTTACTTGCACTAGAAAGTTTCAATAAATATAATTTTTTTTTTCTTCTAATTAGAATCATGGTATATATGCCAGTGAAGATGTAAAATATTATGAAACAAAATGACATTACACATAAACTTCTGCTAATCACAGCAAAATATTTTATTTCGAAAATCTGAAAGCGAAACATTATTTACTAGTCATCCACTTTGAGAAATAATGATGATGGAATCAATCATTTGACTAAATAGATTTTCTTTCTTTCATAGGTTAAATCAATGCTTTCAATGCAAAAGCCCATGAAAAGCGCAAAAGAGATCATTTACAGCATAGATGATGGTGAAATTAATGCATAGATGTAGTAAGATTTTATTTTATTTTCATAAAGATGTAAATTATTTTATGATAAGTACTGCAGTAAAACTGTAAAAGTTCCCAGAAAGAAAGAACCAAAGACTAGACATTAGATTCTCTTTTCTTTTTCTGAACAGCAAACAAACATTAGATTCTTCAACTACGGATAAAATGACTACTTAAAAAAAATAAAAGAAAAAGGAGTAAAAGTAAGAAGATTGATAATTTGCCATACCCAATCCATGGGCTGCAGGAATTTCATTGTTGTCAGAAGACTGCATTGTGTTCTTTACTCCCTCGAGTTTCTGTTTGGATACTTGTACTTCCAAAGACTTCTGGACATCTTCACCTTCATTACCTTTTTGCAAGTCCGTTTGACCAGCAATATCTGCAGTGGCATTTGCTTCCACACAAGACAGAACATGATAGCTAGCTTCAGAAGTTGACGCAGAAATTCCAGAAGATTCTTTATCCTGTTGATGATTGGAAGCTTCATCAGTAAAGGTCATTAATGGGTTTTTTTTGCTGGTTTCTCCATTACCAACTGTGCCAGTAGCATCTGACCCAATACCAAGGCCTTCTCTAGATTGAGAACTACTATCATCATCATTCTTCTCGTTCCTAAGTGGATCGACCTTGTTGAATTCACTATTCAAACATGATTGATCATCACCAGAAATACAAACTTCATCTTCTGTTCTTTTCCGCTTTAACGACCCCATATCTTCTGGCTGAACAATTTGCATGCAAAGAGTATTGTCCGTGTGATCTTTTTCCCGCTGAACTGAATTGGTATTCTTCAAATCACATTGAGCACTTTCATTTAAACATGACATATCAGACATAATACGATCTCTTACATCAGAATTAGATGTGATCCCAACTCGTAAATGCCGGCTGATGACAGGTAGGGAAACTGTTGCTCTGTAGTTCTGTTTGGCTGGTGGAGGACCCCCAGCAATCGACAAATTCAAATTGAAAGAATTTTCCTTTGTTGATGCAGAAGTGCTCATTACACCTCCATTACAACCAACATGGTTTTCCTTTCCTAACTCATCAGTCCTTGGAGCCCCAAAAGCAGAAGAGCTAATAAAATCACAATTAGCAGGATTTTTCTGACCACTCACTTCGGAAGATCCTATTAACCTGTACAATTCCAAAGGCCGCCGAGCTATGGAGAAAGCCCAAAGACCAACACTAGCCCCACAGAGCCTACAGTCCAGAACAACAGATGCTGGATCAGATTGCAGTCCACTTAGAGATTGTTGTTCCTCATCAACGTCCATGACTTCATCAGCACCAGATGTTGAGCACATAATAATGCCAGGATTTCGTCCATTTACATGTGTAGAAGACTCCTTAGAATGGGCATTTGCTGCCAACTGAGCTGATGGCACATCGCAGTCAACCACATAAGGTAGTGAACGAGTTTCCCATCCACATAAAGCTATTAGTTTTTGTGCCTGCAATTCCTTCAGGTCTCAGTTTCCAAAGTTGAACAGTGCAGAACATCAAAATTTAAGAAAAAGATTACTGACAATCACCAAGAATGCATAACACCAAATAACCATTAACACATACTAATCACAGTGTACAAGACGCATCGACATAAAATGCAAGATGTGTATCACCAATCATTCTATCCGAAGAACTCAAAAACAGCTGAGTACGTTGTTTAGAAAGAAGTCATATAGAAAATGAGGAAGAGAAGAGGATTACCAAAATCACTGTCCACAGAACAACATTGACACTTCCGCTGAGAAAATGAAAGCAAAAGAACCACTAGAAAAAGTACAGAAATGGAGTGCAAAATCCCATACAGAGTTTACAGAAGGCACAGCTCATTTTGTTTTTTATCAGTGAGGCACCGATCCATTCTTAACCAAATTTTCTTTTTTGTTTTTGATCTTCATATATTTAAAACATAAATATATTTTGTACGAATGGTAAATGCTCGTTTATGACTTGGGAGATTCAAGGTTCTCCAGATGGTAAGGAGCAGGAACCAGCAACGCGGACACGTATTTACTCTACATAAATATAATACCAAGAAGATGATAGGCAAATAATAAGAAGCTTCCACATACAAAAACACTTATAAAAAATTAATTAGAAAATAAGAACTGCAGGGGTGCATGAGCAGGTTGGCTTTATAGCCATTTGCTAGAATACGAGTGTCAAACCTGATAGTACAAGTGAGGAGAAACTGCTTCATGTTCATCACCAAGGTATTTAATTGTGGAGGTGTCCGCAAACCCAAGACCAAGCTCTAGAGTTGAGGATTGTTCCAGAAAGTTCTCCAGCCGAGGGCTTCTCATGTAATCAATGGCTGAAGAAGAAACCTTGGGCAGAGCTGAAAGTTGCATCAATGCAACATAACGTTCTTTGTAACCATCAGCCAAAGCTGGAGCAGAAGTTGGAGGAAACTGTGCTAATGTCTCTTCACAGGCATTGTCAATCCAAGGGCAAAGTAGTCTGTGTCCGCTATCGAGCTTTAAGCTGAATACAGCTGCTGCCTTCTCAACTGTGAGATCATATCGTAGAGTATTAGTTTTCAATTTAATTTCAATGAAGTGACAGACTACCGTTAATCCACATTATCAAAATTTATACAGCCTGCATAATTTACGCATCATCACAATACACATGTTTGTCATATGAAATAGCACCAGCTTATTAAAAAATGAAATAGCACCATGGCATACTTTGTTGCTGTGTCCAGGATGAAGGAGTAGAAAAAAGGAGACGTGCTCCACAAGCCTCACAAGCTATTATGTCCATCTCTACACTGATCCAACCTCTCCGAGCACAGTTTACAGCACTCACTGCCTGAGTAAGAAAAAGGAAACTATCATGGACCATATCATCGGAAAAAGTGGTTTGCTAAAAGAAAATGACAAGTGAAAGGAAATTTGAAGCAAGAACATATTTGCTGAGAGAATTGAACGGAGATAATCATATAATTTCTTTCTTAAATTAAACATACAAAATCCATAACTTTAACTTGTAGAGCTCCATTACCGAAGATGGAAGCTAGACCAACAGAAATTAATGATATGATGTTTATGAAGTGTTATGAGTTAGTCGAAATGCCATAACATGAGGACTGTATTATCAACATGTAAAACATAACAGAACTCCAGTGATTGAGTTTCTGATGTCCAATCAAGTGAAACAGTTTCACTTAAAAGAATCAAATTTCAGGCTTATAAAAACTACAGTCAACTTTCCTCAGCTTCTGATAAAGCCAAGGGATCCAATTCTGTTCCTATACATCCTAACACATAACAAATCGCTAACTATAAGTGTACCCTTTGATACTTTTAGGAAACAATAGGATACTCATTCACCCATGTTCCCAGTTTGTAAAGTGTCAAGTTGTTTCCCCATTCTCCATTTCTATATTCGAATTCTATCTGCATCTGGGCATCATAGCATATACCCACTATAGATAGGTGTTAAAGCCTAAAAGGAGTACAACAACAACCAGTAATATAACCACTATAAACTAACGTTCACATAGGCAAAAAAGACTACAATGTAAGTTATGTTAGCCAAGAAATGAGAAGTCTCTCAAGATATGAGTTAATAAACATATAAAAACAACCATACGAAGGCTTGTACTCTATTAACAATAACCAGAAAATTGACTTAAGCATATAGCTAGAGAAACAGCGTTCAAACCTTAGGTTTTCCAAACCAAGTCATCGACTTGAATGTAGATAACCTCCTTAGAAGATCACCTCGATCCCATGGTCTACACAACGGAACCTCCAACGACAATGCCGACCCACTCGAAATCGCAGAACGCTTAAATCCCCCAACCGAGATAATACTCCCACTTGAATTTTTCGATTCAGACCCCTCCTTCACCGAATCCCCTCTCTTTTTACTCTTCGAAGTTCCATTTCCAGGCGAACTATCCATGAAAAAAAGGGGGTTAACAATTCAATTTGATTTAAAGATCTAGTAGGATTTAGCTATTTTCATGTTCCATCAAAAAATTAAAAAACGTTCCTTTCTTTGATCAAAAGTGGCAATTCGCAGGCCCTAAAAAATATATATCTAACGAAGTCGAATCAAAAAGTAAAAAAATACAAACCCTAAAAGAGATTAATTTCCATAAGTCGAAACGAAGGAAAAACTGTAATAGAGAGGTGAGGAAGAACCTTGAGAGGGTTTTTGATCTGGGAGAATCGAAGAGCTTGTCCATGATTGATTGAAACCTCTTCTCTGAATCTTCATCTCCTGTCATGGCTTCTAATCAGAGAGTTCCGATCATTCAAATCTGACCTCTTAAAACCCCTCGCACCACCTCTACTCAAACCAGCTTGAAACCTCTCTTCTTCGTCTGCGGAGGTTTTATTAAAATGAATAATGCGACAGTACTACTAAGCTATACTAAGAGCAGGGCTAGTCATGTGCCTCAAACCCACTAAAATTTGGTTTGGGTTTGAGGTTTAGGGGCAGAGCAAGGCCAGCGGGATGCTGAACATTCTCGCGGAAATGTTACGCGTTGCATTAAATCCCAACCGATGTGTTGTTGTTGTTCTCTCTTTCTTGGACTCTTCTTAGTTTTTGGTGTATGAAATACTAGATACATAGAAAATATAAAAGTTTGGTCCCACGTATACATAGAACCCAAGACTTTGAGTCAAGGTTTGGTCCCACATATAACATAAAAAAGACCAGTTTTTTTTTTTTGTAAAGAATAACTCTTATTTAGGGTTTGAATTGGGGGTTGAACTGTTACGCGATCTGTCGCGGAACATTTCCGAGTCGTCGCAAAAATATTACGCGGCAGGTCGCATAACATTTACACGATGTGGGCTTGTCGCGTAAAAGTTACGCGTCGCGTGAATCTTCTGCGAATGCCCTTAACCCCTAAACCCCACCCCAAACTAATGGTTCAGGTGAAGGGTTTGAGATTTTGATGCGCCCACTGGCCATGCCATGTTCATAGCTTTGAGGTTTTGATGCGCCCACTGGCCGTGCTCTAATAGAATGGGATAAGAAAGATTTTAAGATACTATTTCTACAATTCAAACTTATTATTACACTTCACTTACACCCTCCTATGGAACCGCATGGAGATGATCCAATGTATGATTTGTTAAGAGGATGATCTCCTCATCATTCATATCATCTTCTCAGATAATTAGATCATTAGATTTGTCAAAAAGGTAGTTAAAAATTAATGATAAAATAGATGGTTTTAAAAAAGAGTCTGGATCTGTATACATCGTTATTTGTACATTGTTATTCTTACAGTGGTTGTAGGGTCCACATGGTGAAGAACCAAGAGCTGATTTTTTTTTGTAATAACGATCTACAAGATGAGTAAAATATCCCTACAAAAAATTATATCATTCTAAAATTAATATCCCCATAAAAAATTGATCGGAAGTTGATTAAAAATTAACGGTGAACAATGAACGATGAGAAAAAGAGTCAATTTTTTATGGGGCGAGCAGTTTTAGAATGTGGTGATTTTTTGTGATGATGATCTACAAGATGAAAAGAACATTCTCAAAAAATATCAGCCCTAAGATCAACCTTCTGTCCACATGCACTGTACATGTAAAATAAGGTTGTATGCCGATCCGTTCTCTTTTTTTTAAAAAAAAAAAAAAAATACTTCAATCATTATTTGATGGAGTTATAGACTAGTGTAAGAATAAGTTGGACTTTAATCAATAAAAAGTTAGGCGTAAATATTCGGTCCATTTTTCATTTTAAAGATACAAGGGCAATAGATGGGGATAGATAGAGATGATCTAAAAATTAATTTTTTATAAGAAGAACCTCTTTCCTCTATGTAGATCATTCTTATAGAAAATTAGTCAATTATAAAATTTGACAAAGTGGTAGATACTTTCTTGAAGCGAACAAGTTGTCCCAATCAGGCACGTAGAATAGATATCGAAAAGACTGTTCTAACAGGTGAAAGGTATACATAGAGGTAGATGTTATAATGTACTAGCTATGATAAAAAAAAATGTTATAATGTACCAGCTATAGCTTGAGTTAGAGCTTTGGTTGAAGTAATGAATAGCCGATGTCTCTAAAAGCTGTAACTTGTAGTTAAAATTATCATTGCTATGCTTATGTGGATTTGTGGGTACGTGGGGCTCACTACCCCAAATAATACTCTCCCTAAACACTAGCGTAGGATTTTTTTAAAAAAAAATTGAATTTGCACTAACGACCGGATTTGAACCCTCGACCACCCGAGGCCGCTGGCTAGTGGTCGATTGCTGGTTCCGGCCGCCAACCAATTTCCATTTTTTAATTAGCTTGTTGGTGATTCCTGAGTGTGTTGGCCGGACTCCTCTAGGTCCAAGGATTGCCATTGTGTGTGTTTGGTGGGTTCTAATGATGTGATTTGGAGATTTCACTTTGGAATAGGATTTGAACTATGAATCTATTTTTCTCAAAGGTCAGTTTATAAATACTTTAGTATTGGTCTGTTTTATGTGCAAAATTAAGCAAAGAGAATATATAGAATCATCAATAAGAGGTTTTCTCGAGTGTTGAGAGATTGTACTACGAACTTATGCTGGTTATAGTACTAGATTTGTATGGCTTGATTTTGAGGTTTTCTCGTAAATGTTCTGTGTTTGGTGCATGCCATTTTCTCTTCTTTTTCCGTTCGTTATTGTACTCGTGGGTTGGGATTCCAATCGTGCTGTAAAGGTAATACATAGAAGGAAGCTGCTAGCGTAACACCAAAGTTGGTGTCGACAATTGAGGTGGCTCCTAGCTGGCGCCTCAAAATATGAGCGGCCTAGTTGCCACGTCATCACCACTTAAACTTTTTTTGAAAACCATTTTCTTCCGGGTTTTTGAAAAGAAAAGAGATCTGGGTTTCTTCTTAGATCTTTGTAAACCAGGGAAAAAAATAAGTCGAGAAGAGGAGGACTCATGGTCTCGTGACGCCAAACAATCACAAAAGCAAAGGCAGAGTGAATAGAATTCAAAATCAAAGTAGGTTTTGATTCCTTGGTCAATCTATCTAATTCCCTTTCTAAGAGATGGTAAACAAGCAAAAAAAAAAAAAAAAAGAGATCAAATTGTACAATTGAGACAAGATCTCTATCTCTCTCTTCAAATAATCCAGTACCCATTAATCTTACTCATCTCATAAGTACCAATATAAACATTTAACATAAACTCAATCAAGAAGAAGAACCTGAAACTCTTGGTGAAATGATTGGAAACAGAGGAAGTAGCCTTGGATCTGAATCTCTAGGAGTTGAAATTGATGATGGACGCAAATAAAATCCCATCTCTGCAATTTCCCTTTCTTCTGCCACCGAAGAATTACTAGTGCAAGTTGGAGGAGACCTGTTAAATGGTCTGGAATTAAAGATGTAACAGGGCTAAGAACAAGTGAAGAAAAATCAAGAATTCTTGAAGACAAGACCCAGAATTCTGAATAAATCCAAGCATCAATGGACTGATTTTGAGATTTTTCAGACTGTTCCTCCTCTGATAGAGTTTAAACCCTTCTTTTTTCGAGTCCTCCTCTTAATGACTTATTTTTTCCCTGGTTTAGAGAGATCTGAGAAGATACCCAGATTTCTTTTCTTCTCTCTCTGCAGCTATTAGGTTTTAGTCCTTGAAACTCGTGCCAAAAAAACCTAGAAGATAATGGTTTTCAAGAAAAGTTAAGTGGTGATGACATGGCAATTAGGCTGCACATATTTTAAGGCACCAGCAAGGAGCCACGTCAATTGTCGACACCAACTTTGGTGTTACGCTAGCAGCTTCCTACATAGAATCATATTCTTACTTACTTTTAGATTATGAAAAAAATCATTTTAGTTTTGTTTATGGTTAGGAAATAGGAGAAAAAAAGAAAATAAGATGTATGTATCCATGGTTTCTTTTTGAGTATCCATCCCATTAATTTCTATATCTTTTAATTAGCGCAACTGATAGTTCTTAATTTTAGTGGTTTAAAAATATATGAAAAGTTTTCAAAACCTTCTGTTTTCATTCATTTTTGTTTGAAAATTAATTCTTTTAACAGTTTTTCTTTGAGGTTGGTTCGATTCCTACTTACCATTTTATTAGTATTTGTAGTGTGATTTGCAGATTTTGTATTGGTTAAAGATTGTACAACGACTTATTAATTTTGTGATTATTCCATAAGTCACTATCACTAGTGTTTCCTGCTTGATGTCGTCTTTTAATTTGGACCTAAAAATCCAACACAAAAGCACATCATTAACATATTAACACAACACACATATGCCGCCATTCTACGCATAGCCTTGCCATGGATAAGTGGATAATTAAAAAAAGGATAATTTTGAAAGTTTACCGATAAAAACTTCATCATAACTCAAAGTATTTGCATTATATAAGGAGAGCGGAAGTGGTTACATTGTTATTCTTATATTGAGTGATTCAATGGCTAATTTTAAGTTTGGATATTCTCCTCATTATGTTAATCATCCTCACAAAAAAATTAGCTAATTCTAAAACTTGTAACCCTATCATCTATAGAGTGAAATTAACGGTAAAATGAATAGTTTAAACAACGTTGATTTTTAATGATTTCTACTCACAAGATGATAGGGTTATTAATTCTACAATGTGCTAATTTTTAGTGAGGACGATCAACGTGACGATCAACGTGAAAAGAAAAATATCCTAACTTAAGAATGATATCTAGGTAGACCCTCCAAGTAATGTATGAATAACTATGTAAGAATGATGAGATGACTTTGAAGACTCTGCACAAAGTTTTATTAAAGAGTTTAGACTAACTACTTGTGAATTTAGTCCCTAATTTTAAAAAGACATAACCCGTCTAAACAAAAAAGTTAATTTTCAACCCCTTTAAAAGTAGAATTGGACTTCGTCTATTTATGTAAAAGTTGTGCAAAATCGAATTTCCTTCGAAAGTAGGTATGGTGGAGAAAATTATCAGTTACGAGCAGAATATTATAGCCGAAATATAGTAGCAACATCAATTCAGATTACAATTCAACTTTTCTCTCTTGCAATTGCAGGTCTGAACTTCCTAAAGCATGTCATGACTTGTTATTGCAAGTATGAACTTTTAATTGAAGGTCTGAACTTACTAAAATATGTATGACTTACTATTGTAGGTCTGAACTTATAAATTTAGGTCTAAATTTGCAATTGCAGTTCTAAACTATTATAGGTCTGAACTTACTAAACCAAATTTTAACTCGCAATTGCAATTCTAAACTTGTTATAACTGGTCTAGACTTGCAATTACAATTCTAAACTTGCAATTGCAGGTCTGCACTTGCTAAATAAGGTTTAGACTTCCAATTACAAGTCTAAATTTGCTAAAGCAAGTTTGAACTTACAATTGCAATTCTGAACTTACAATTGGGAGGGTCTGAACTTACAATTGTAGGTCTGAACTTGCTAAAGCAGGTCTGAACTTACGATTGCAAGTCTGAACTTACAAAAGTAGGTTCAAAGTTGCAATTGCAATTCTGAACATGCAATTGCAGGTCTGAACTTGCTAAAGTAGGTCTGAACTTAATAAAGCAGGTCTGGACTTGTAGTTGCAAGTCTGAACTTGCAATTACAATTCTGAACTTGCAAAAACTCAAACTTGTATTAAAACTCTAAAAAATAGATTTTAACAAAAAAAATGCATGATTTGTAAGTTCAAACTTGCATTAAAAATTAAAAAAATAAATTTCAATCCAAACGAACATGATTTGCAAGTTCAAACTTGCAAAAAATAGTTTTCAATCCAAACTACATGATTTGCAAGTTCAAATTTGCATTAAAACTCCAAAAAATATATTTCGATAAAAAATACATGATTTGCAAGTTTAAACTTGCATTAAAAGTTACAAAAATAAATTTTAATAAAAAATAACATGATTTGCAAGTTCAAACTTGCATTAAAACTCTAAAAAATATATTTCAATAAAAAAATACATGATTTGCAAGTTCAAACTTGCATTAAAAATCATAAAAATAAATTTTAATCCAAACTAATATGATTTGCAAGTTCAAACTTGCAAAACATAGCTTTCAATCCAAACTACATGATTTGCAAGTTTAAACTTGCATTAAAAATTATAAAAATAAATTTCAATCCAAACTAACATGATTTGCAAGTTAAAACTCGAAAAAACAGTTTTCAATCCAAACTACATGATTTACAAGTTCAAACTTGTATTAAAACTCCAAAAAATATATTTTAATAAAAAATACATACAAAAATGATATGAGGACCGACCTTTTAATCTGTCCAGTTGAACAGATTGAGGTGGCACCCAATCTTAACCACTCATTGTACATGTGTGGACCCTACAAATACACAATAAGTGGTTGAGATTGGATGCCACTTCAATCTGTTCAGCTGGACAGATTAAAGAGTTGGTCCCAATATCACATCTCAAATACATGATTTGCAAGTTTAAACTTGCATTAAAAATCACAAAAATAAATTTTAATCCAAACTAATGCAAGTTCAAATTTACAAAAACCAGTTTTTAATCCAAACTATTTGATTTGCAAGTTCAAAATTATTTTAGCAATTTCAAACTTGCAATTGGAAGAGAGAGAAGAGAGAAACTTGAACTAGAACTAAAATTCAAGTTGATATTGCTACTATATTTAGCATGTAACTTTCTGCTCGTAACTCTGAATTTTCTCCACAATACCTACTTTCGAAGAAAATTTGATTTCGCACAACTTCTACAGAAATAGACTATGTCCAATTTCACTCCTAAAGGGATCAAAGATTCAAGTTGACTAGCATATATTATTTACCTCGGTCTTTTTATAATGGATACATGACAAATATAACAGTGACAAATTTAAGGCGTATGCTTGGTATCTTGCAAATTTATGCAAAAAATTCATTGCCCAAAATTTTATTGGATGTGTTTTGATTTTGGTTGTATAAGTGAAACTATTGCACCAATTTATAGTGAGCTCCCACATGAATTTGATGAAATATGGTTGAACAAGTGCTATCAACACTCTATAGCTCTCATGCTAGAATGATATGCAATATCTAGCTAAAATGAAAAGCCCTATGAGAGTAGAACAAAATCAACTCTCAAGAAGAAGATAACTCAAACTCTCTCAAGATCTTGAAGCCCTAGCTAGTTGGAGAAGATGACTACAATGGTTTCTCCATTCTAAGCTCTAACTCTCTTCTTCTCTCTAGATCCATCCCCTAANATTAGACCTTTCTAACTTGCTCTCTTTGTTTTTCTTATTTACATTATTTTCTTTAGGTTGAATATGCGTTTTGAGCTTGCTAGACAATACTTTAAAGATGGGCCTTATCAGGTAAGAATCTTCTTTGTAGTTCTAGAGATCTTGGGCGAAAGAACTAGGAACATACTCAACTAACTCAGTAGCAGGACGCATCCTAGCTAAATAATTTGCAGCTTTATTAGTCTCTCGATAGGTGCGGATGATCAATATAGTGAAGAGCATCCTCACTAGAAATAAGCCTTAAATTTGTACGATTGAAGATCTCCCCTCATTATATAATACATGGGCATGGTCGCCCAATAATTTTTTTTTTTTTGGAATTCTGAGCAACATAAATTGTGTCTCCCTATGCAGTTTTTGTCGCCTACTATATTTTCTATCCTATTTTTTAGGGCACGCCCCTTAGTGCTTGCCCATCCCTAAACTCATTTTTTTAGGCTAGAACACAATTTTGAGAATTTCATATGACTTGCCTTAATTGGTTGTGGTTGTATAAGTACAATCATTACACTAAATTATAGTGGAACCTACATGAATTTGGTAAAATAGAGTATGAATACTTTTAGTCATAAAAGTTAACACATTTTAGAACTTGTATTCCCATCATTGGTGATTGGAAATCATTGACAATTAAGGGTGATTGAGCTTTTCGTTTCACTATTGATTTGAATCAAGGGATGATGGAGTACAGGTTTTAGATCAATGGGCTATTTTTTTTTGTGAGGATGATCTACATTATAAAAAGAATATCCTAACTTAAAATCAGCATTTGTATCATTTTTATATGGGCCCTATAGACCTCATTGTATGAATAATAATATATGTGGATCTGTACTCTATAATATATGATTAAAAAATTGAAAGGCCCATTTAGATTGTTAAGCATTAGGAAGCATGGGCACAGGGATTAGACACGGACTCAGACACGATTGCTATTTTTTAAAATTTTTGATTGTTTTTAATTAGGGCAATTTGGCGTTTAGGCCCTAAGTTTTTACCGGAACGACTTTTTGGACCCCAATATTGTCCAATTTATAGTTAGGGCAATGAATTCCACTTTTCTGTTCACAGACTATTTTTTTTCTCTTCCTATTTTGCCCCATGTCCTCAACCTGACTTACTGACCTACTGACTTACGGACAATTAATGGTGTCTGACTCATGTCACTCAACATTCTTTTTTTTTTTACTTTTTTTGAATCTTTAAAATCCTTCCCATTTGTAGGTTTGTTTATCTTCTTCTGAAGTAAATGTAAATCTGTATTCCCTGCTGTTTTGGAGGTTTTAAGGTTGCCATTGTTAACTATTTTGTTGTTTTATGCCATTTTAGTTATATTCTGTTGCATTTTAGTTTGGTAATAGGTAGCATTGTGTTACTTTTTCTGGGTTTTATGATTGGTTGTCCTGAGAAATTTTCGGAGTGATTTAGCTATTTATTGTGGTTGTTTTTCTCTTCTCTAATTCCTACCATCTAGTATATTTCGATTTTAGTGCATTTATGTAACTCTTGCCCAAAGTTTTGGGTTTAATTTCATATATGAAGAATTTCTGTTTTTGAGATAAGGATAAATGGGATTTTTGTGCTAATTTTACTGTTCTCTGTTTAACTTTATCATGGGACGATTCTACAAGCCATCATGGTTTCTTGCAGACACTGTAGTTTGATTATCTTCTCATTGAAAGTTTCAGAGATCATTCAATCCATTTCTATTAGCTCACTCTCCAATATTTAATTCCTGATTTTGCTCTTAACAGATTCTGTGGTTTTGTTTCCATTATTTTTTCGTTTGTGCAGTACATTTCTCTCACCTTCCTCCTAGCTTTCATTCCTTTTTTCTTCATTTTTTAGTTAAATTATTTCTTCCATCCTTTAGTTGTTGATTAAGAATCCATCAACAATATATCAAGTACTTCAGAAGAAGATAAACAAACCTACAAATGGAAAGGGTTTCGCAGATTCAAAAAAGTTAAAAAGAAATAAAGTTAAGTGACATGCGTCAGACACTATTAATTGTCAGTAAGTCAGTAAGTCTGTTTGAGGACGCGGGAAAAAATTAGAAGAGAAAAAAAAAACCAATCTGTGGATGGAAAAATGGAATTTAGGGCCCAAACTATGAATTGGACAACATTGGGGCCCAAAAAGTCGTACCGGTCAAAACTTAGGACCTAAACGGCAAATTTCCTTTCAATTAAAAACACTACTGAAAACGAAGACAACACTAACACTCTTCTCTCTCTAAGTGCATGTGCCTATTAAGCACGAATACTTTACTTGAGGTAGTGTATCATATTATATGCTTAGACACTTGGACACACAATGAACTTCAAATACATATCTCAGTGTGATTTTCGTTACGAGTATACTCTAGAAATGGACTCAAACATAGCACATATACACATCTTTTCAACCTTACTCTTTCATCGAAGTCCTTTGTTTGAGGGATTTATTATAGTTTTTTTAAGAGATTTCCTTTATAAAATAAAATTTTAGTATAAATATAAATTATTTAATTGTGTATCTTTGTCGTATCCATGTCCTACTTTTTGAAATTGATCGTGCATGTCTCAACATATCTATGTCCCGAATCTATGCCATGCTAATTCCTAAGTCCGTGCTTCCTTGGTTAAGCTTTATGCCAAATTTGGTTCGACATGAA
Source organism: Macleaya cordata (assembly GCA_002174775.1). Classification (NCBI taxonomy): domain Eukaryota; kingdom Viridiplantae; phylum Streptophyta; class Magnoliopsida; order Ranunculales; family Papaveraceae; genus Macleaya; species Macleaya cordata. Next base: position 79,165 of record MVGT01000179.1, read on the forward strand.
TATCATGCACGCACGAGGGAACCAAGGCAGTAAATATTTGTCAAGCCAAAAAAAAAGTTTGGATTTAATTTTTTACGTAAAAGAGTTCGGACGGAAAGTAGAACTACAAGACTGAGTTGTGTACCCTTCCCGGCCCACACCACCCACCTTACCGCGGAGGCTAGCACACAATTATTCAAGTTGACCCGCGGAAAAATAACACGCACCAGCACCCTGTATCTGAACTGTTTTTCATACCGATTTTGTGGCTTCATGCATGCATAAAGCCACAAACACATCGTCATCAACCATATACCTTTTTAGTTCTTTGTCATTTTTTAACCAAGTTTTGACTTCTTCTTTCATTAAAATATCATATAGGAGAGGAGTATAATAAAATAAAGATAAAAACTTGGGGGCAGAAATCAGATTTAACTTGATTTGGTTTGATGATCGACTTATATCTACAACAAGACCACTTGTTAGAGTGGTTGGAAATATGGTTATCCAAAATGTCGGTCTTAGTATCGAATCCTACAAACGAAATTCATCTTTAACTTAATTCCAATTAAAAAAAAAATTAAAAAAAAATTATCTACAACAAAAAGCATAAGGCTAGAGCTGATGATAACAAGGGACGGGTCTAATTATGCATTGGGTGGGGCACGTACGCTACCCAAAATTTTAAACTCTTTTTTTATGGTAGTTGTATTGTTTGGGTGTTTCACCCATATTACCAAGGTTTACAACTCTAGTGTCTTGAATACCAGTAAGAAGAAAACCTTTATTTTTGGGCTTTAAACTCATTAAGTAGAAGTAAGTGATCTCAAACTACTTACTACCACTTAATGGGCTTGAAGCCTATAATCCAAGGATTTTTCTCTTACTAGCACTAGTTAGTGGTTAGATTTTTTATGGGCCTACCATTAGTTAGAGGCAAAAAAACAATCACCCCCTAAGTATTTTACCTAGAATTTTTTTTTGGTTCCGCCCTTGATGATAACATAAATGGAAATAAATTGTAGACTAAGTATTCTAATAGACTAGAAAACTACAAATATTACAAAATTATCTACTATACTTCGTTTAAGATTTCTCTTCTTTCTTGTTGTTTATTTCGTTTGTCATATATCATACTCATTTGCGTTAGGCTCCTAATAATATTCTCGATATATCTGAATCTTTAATCTCTATAATCTTTTACAACCGTCGTGCAACATGTGTTACTTATACTGAGAGTAACTCTCATAAGAGGAAGAGATATAAAGAAAAACTTAAGGAGGGGGAAGAAAATCATAAAGAATAAATGAGTTTTGGTAGTTTTAAACTTTTAATTAAATAAACAAATAAAAATTTTGGATGTTAAAGAGAGAAGATTAGAAGATAATTAAGATGGAGAAAACAGTGGGAGAGATTTAAAGAAGTGATAAGGATTTAGTGTGAAATGTCCATATTGTCTAATTTTGAATGAAAAAAAGTCACAATAATATCCTTATAGATTTTGTGAGAAAAAATGTTTCTAAGGGTTTTGAATGTAAAAAACTCAAAAAGACAATTAGCTTAATTAATAGTATAGATATTTATCGAGGATTTGTCTGCATTATCAGTCAAAGTGCTTATTGTCACGGGTTTAGACTTCCATAAGTCAAAGTGCTTATTGTCACGGGTTTAGACTTCCAACCCAAAAGACTAGCCTATTATGTGGAGTTGACCCAAACTCATATAAACCCCGCGATCCCCCCTCATCCAACCAATGTGGGATTATTTTCCTTTTTTCACTATCCCACCGTGATATTCTCTCCCACCTGAATCCTGCAACGCACTCGTTGCAATTGTGCCAACATCTCTACCTGTCTCCACCCTTTTTTGGGGGACCCATTACCTTTTTGTGGACACAACTCTATGTGTGGCCACTTGGCACATTGACTCGGGTTACACTGCATATCTGTCCCCATCCCTCTTTTAGGGGACCTACTATCTTCGTGGACACACCTCTCTTGTGTGTGGGTGCTTAGAGTGTCATCCGATTGGGCTGGGTCTGCTCTGATACCACTTTATCACAGGTTCGGACTTCCAACCTAAAAGACTAGCCTATTAGGTGGAGTTGACCCAAACCCATATAAACCCCTAGATCCCACCTTATCCAACTAATGTGGGATTATTCCCCTTTTGTCACTATTTTACCGAGACATTATGCTTCTTATAGAAGGACTTCTATTTTTGAGAAGTCAAGAGTAAAGAGATGTTTGTATGGCAAAGTACTAACTTATAAGTAAATAAGTTAGAACAAGTTTGTTAGAGACCATTAATTATTTAAGAGAAAAAAAAGACAAACTAAATGCGCAACTCAAGATAAAAGTAACTTCTTAAGGCATCCACAACGGTGCAAAATCCTGGCTAAATTTGCAAATAAAGTTCCACACTGAAGCAGGCTAAATCTTGAAATGGTCCCTACAAGTTCCCTCCGCAAGTCAAATTTGGCAACCTACATTCCAATCTGCAAAATTTTTAGCCAGACGGGTTGGGGGGTCGTTTGAGCTCGGACGGGAGGGGGAGGGGTGTTTGAACATGGAATGGGGAGGGAGGAGGGCGTCTGATATCAGACGACCCTAGGGTAGGGCGTCTGATGTCAGACGACCCCCCCACCTCCACCCCACCCCTGAGTATTTAAGTTTATTTATTTATTTATTTCAGATGGGATACCATGGGTATTTAAAAAAAATAATTTTTATTTGAAAATAATTTTTTTTACCTTAGGGTAGGGCGTCCGCCTGGCATTATTTGAAAAGAATAATTTTTTATTTTTAAGAAATACCGAATGTTTCCCCAATTTAGTTTTTTATCAATTTTTTTAAAGGAAGCCTGAAATCCACAGATTTGCAACTCTCAAATATAAGCCAAATTTAGCTTTTAGCCAGGGACCGCTGTGGATGGCCTTAAAAGGCAAAAGCAAAAAAATTTTACTTTGGATAAAAGAAACTTTTCTACTTATATAGTAGTCATTTTGTTTTTGCATTTCATATATGCTTTTCTACTTTTTGACTTATGTAAGTAGAAAAGTTACTTATTATTATGTTGCCAAAATACCCTGTAACGATCCTAATAAAAATCATAGAAAAACTCATAGGATCATATTATTTTTTTTCATAGTTTTGAAAACCAAAAAACAAAACCAGGAGAGAATGAGAATTGAGGACCGTAATTGTGGTCAACTCACTCTTATGAGTTTGAAGACACTGAGCCAACTCGCGATTCAAACTTCCAGTCCAACCTCAAGTTTTCTTGAATTTTTTCTTTGTTCTATTTTTTTTCAATTAATCCTCCTATATCATTTTCGAAATGCCAATTTGAAGCTTCATTCAAAACCTCTACCTGTATATTAATTATTTGCTTCTTCAATAATCATCCAGGAGAGGAGTGAAATCGAGAGAGGTAGAACGAAATCAAGAGAGAAAGAGATGTTGATTCGAATGTGGGAGGTTTTTTTTTTTTTTTTTTCAAGGTACGGGAAAAGTCCAAAATCAATTCCCTTTTCTTAGGGTTTATGAAGGGAAAAAATACAGTTTTACCCTTTGAAATATGATAGTTCTTTTTTTTAAGGGGTTTCATGTAAAAAGCCAAAAAAAAGAAAAAAAAAAGAAGATATATATATATATATTTTTTTGATGAGGGACTAATGCCCAAGTTACAACAAGGCTTAGATATACCACAAGAGGAGTATGAAAAGCACATAAACTACCTTTAAACATCATCTCTGACAGAGGTCTCCATCAACGGACACACAATAGAGGACACCAACAACAGGTGTAGGAAAGGGCACCACTAACGGGTGCAACAACTTTATTTAGGAGTACCTTTACTCAATGGTAATACCACAACTAAAGAATTTCAAACTCAAGACCTTTAAGTTATAAGGAGGGAAGCCAACCACCTGAGTAAGTGGTTATTGTCAAGATATTTTCTTAATTAATAACATAGATAGGTAGAACTTAGATTCACTATAATTATAGTAATTTGAGTAGGTTAGTAATTAAAGATTACAAGTCATCCTCAAAGATTATATAAGGCCCTGCTTGGTACACCTTGTATATTTGCAAATGTGAAAATTCACGGTTTATTATATATTTATAGATGATTGATGAGGGCATCTAATAACAAATATTTGGTAGGATTTGCAATGAGCTTACAAAATAAACATTCTAATTTTTTTTTTATTTTCTTTTAATTTAAAATATTTTAATTAACACCTACAAAAACCGTGAATTTTTGCATTGGTGTACCAAGCAGGGCATAAGTGGCTGTTGTTCGTTGTGCTGAGTGTGTGCTAAAAAAGCGCCCGCATTAGACCCATCCATATGTTAGCTAACAAATGAATAGTAGTTTTTTTCTTCACACAATATATAAAGTACTCACGAATGTACAAGTCGTTTTAACAAAAGTGGTACAAAGTCATGTAGAATCTTTTTGCTATTTTAGCACGAGTGCATGGCCTTCCGTCTATATCCATTCTATTTAGAATTATTGTACTTCCATGTCTTTGGTTTCCAAGTGTGACACATGCCCCATGAGACCATCAGGACCACCGACCACGCCAACAAAACCAAGTCTTAAAAATATAAGGCAATGGGAAATAAACCCAAAATCAGCCTTGTATATTCCGTGTGGAACTATTCCAAAAGCTCTAATGGAACCACACCTTCGACACAGTTTCCTCCTATATATGCAACGCGCGAGTGGAAGACTCCATAAAATTGACTCTCGCGTCATTTTCACTTTTGGAAGTAGTGAATCACACATACGACAATTCCACCAACTTCGTCGAATCCTACAGTATCCCAAGTGAAATTTCGTTCCAAATTGAGAAATTAATCAGCTTTTTCACGTGTTTCACAAACTGATCTTGAACTGTAATACGAGCAAACATTTAGCATACCTTGTTATACCTTGTTAATTTTTTGGGTTGACTAAAGGCTGAGTTCAACTCACCATGACCCCTCTCTCTCTCTCTCTAGATTTTTTTCTCTCTCCTACCCAACCCATATATACTGCTAGCTAGTAATACATAGATATAGAGTCATGCCCTAACTAGCTAGCTTTCAAAAAAACAAGTACTAGCTAGTAAACATGATTTCATCTATTATTCCTCATCAATATCTGCAAGTGTTCTTGTTTTTCTTACTATCATTCCAACTATTAGCAACATCAGCAGCAATGGCAACGGCGTCGGCGTTGGTGATGACTAGTACGAGTACTAGTAGTACTATAGCTAAGCATGGTTGCAAAGATAGATGCGGGAATGTAAGTATTCCATACCCATTCGGTATCGGAAGTAGTAATTGTTACTATGACAAAACATTTGAGATCAGTTGCGCCGGTGATTCTCCTAATAATTCCTATCCCAAAATAGGAAAGAGCTACAAAGTTCTACAAATCACACTAGACTATGTTCGAATCGATGGATGGGCACCGCCCAATTGTTACAACAACGAGAGTGGGATGGGTCAATGGGATTATGCAAAGACGTTCGACGATTCTTTAACAAATGAAAGACCATTCACCTTCTCCAACACTCACAATAAGTTAACGGCGGTTGGTTGCGATATTTTCGCTTACATCCCATCTAAAGACAGCCAAAATTACTCAACTGGGTGTGCATCATTGTGTGGCAATGAAACTATGGCTAGTAACTCATCATCTTCTTCTTCTTGCTTCGGCAGAAACGGTTGTTGCCAAACAAGTATACCCAAGGGACTTAAAAATTTTGAACTACTGATTCAAAGCATCAACACCAACAATAGATCTTGGATTCATAATCCATGCAGCTATGCTTTTTTGGTTGACAATGAGTATTCCGGGTTCGGTAAATTTATTCGAAAAATCAACTTTGGCAAAATAAATATATTTAGAAAGAATTCACCAAGATATTCACTTCTTCTATTGATGTTACCTAATTTTCAAATATGCAAATTAGTATTTTGACGAAATATAGATAAAATTACTAGTTGTAAAAGTAGTTCCCTGTTTATTTGTGCACAATATTTTTTGCATACAGTTCTTATTAACAGGTTTTTATGAAATTTATATATTCAGAAAGTATTCATCAAGGTATTCACTTCTTCTTTTGATGTTACCAAGTTTTGAAGTATGCAAATTTGAATTAGGATGCAATAAAAAAACTACCAAAAACCTAGTTTTATGTTTTGCATAAGCAAATTTGCATTGTTAAGGAAAAAAATTGAAAAGAAAAAAAGTATTGTTGACTAGTCTGATCGAAGATCTCGACGGATGTTTTCCAAAAATATAATTTTTGTGAAAAATAGATTTGAATTTTTAAAGTTATGACATTTTTTATTTGAAAAATAAAATTAATTAAAAAGAAGTTGGTGGTGCTAAAATGTACTAATAGTTAAGGATTCATTTGAGTTAGTTAGAGAATCCACTGTGGTTACAAAATCTGGCCAAATTTGTAAAAACAGTTGCGTAGAGGAGGTTGGTATAAATGGAAACGGACCGTACAAGTGCTCTTGCTAAGTTAAATTTGGCGGCCTCCATTTCAATCTGGAGATTTTATAGCCAGACGCGTTGGGGAGAAGTCGTCTGATCTCGAACGGATGGGGGGTAGGGCCTTTCAGCATGAGGCAGGTAGGGGAGAGGGCGTCCGATGTTGGACGGGTAGGAGGGGGGGTCTTCTGACCATTTTATAAAAATAATAATAAAATACTATTTAAAGGACGCAAGCGTCATTTAAAAAAACAAATTTGAAAATTCCACCGTCCGGAATTTTGAAATATTTTTTTTTTTTTGAAAATGGTGTTGTGTCCTTTAAATAGTTTTTTATTTTTTATTTTTTGCAAACTTAACTTTCTTCCAATGTGTAACTTAGATTTGTAGGGTATATTTGGTAGGCCAAATTTGACTTTTACCCTTGCACCACTGTGCCTTAGAGGGTAAATTTATCCAAATTTTATTTTTAGACTAAATAGATTGTTATATTATTTTGTGGACTAACTGGATAGAAATAAACCCAATTTGGGTGTTTTGGCCATTCTCCTGAAAAAGTTAGGATCCATTTATAGTACATTCATTTCATAGTCAAATACACTGGCTCTTTGGAGCTCATATCGAGATGATCTAAGGGTTGATTTTTTGTAAGAATGTTCACAACACTATGTAGATCATCATCACCGAAAGTCATCCCATTGGTAAGACATCTAACCCATCATCCATTGAAAATCAATGGTAAAATGCATGGAGGGCCCAACCATCTTTAATTTCGAGACATAGTATGATGGGGTTACAAGTTTTAGAATGGTCTGATTATTTCAGTGAAGACGATCTACTTGGTGAAGAGAACATCCTCACAAAAAAAGCTCTTGGATCAACTCTATATTGGCCCCACGAGCCATTGTATTTATTTGTAAACTTAAAAGTAAGGCGGCACACGGTTTGATTTTTAGCTATATCCATACTGATCAAGAAAAAAAACCAATAGAGAGAAACCAGAAAATCGAAAAACCCAAAAATTGCCGAAAATCGATATTTGCAATGTTGGTTTTAGTTTCATGTTTTTTAAAAACTGAAAAAACAAAAACTAAACGGAAAGATCAAACTGGAAAAAGATAAACATTTATAATATATATATGAGGGAGGTTATTGCACCCCCTCTTAGAACGCCCCCTCCTGTGAGGCCCACATGCGATGCATCTAAGGGCTGATTTTTTTACAGGATGTTCTTCTCACAATGTATATCATCATATTAAAAAATCACTTCATTCTAAAACTTCTAACCCCTTCAAATTAACCTTTAAAAATTAGTAACTATTTGATAACTATTTGAGGGGTCAAATAGTTACTAATTTTTAAGAAGTAATTTGATGGGGTTAAAAGTTTTAGAACGAGCTAATTTTTTAATATGATAATATACATAGTAAGAAAAATATCTTGTAAAAAAATCAGCCCTTAGATGCATCGCATGTGGGCCCCACAGGAGGGGGCGTTATAAGGGGGCGTTCTAAGAGGGGGTGCAATAACCTCCCTCTATATATAAATGTGGATTAATAATTTATTATGCATGTTAATATTATATTTTAAATAAAATTCATTAATAAATATTCACGTTTTATTAGTACATGCATATTCATATAAGAAATAGATCCTCGTGCATAATTATTAATACATCACTTTTTTTTTTATGAGAAAGAAAAACTTTATTGAAAGAAGAAGAGGAAAATGATATAACAACTATTTACAGAACAGTGCACCACAAGTACAACTTTTACAGTACAATCAAGAAAATAGAAAAAGCACCACATCTTATGCTAATGTGCGTCGCTAATAGAATCCCAATAGAAAATCTATTGCCCAAAATCGATTCTAACTTAAGGATAATAAACCGCAAACCAACTAGCTAACAAGGCCTTAATGCCAATAGTAACGGAATGGATAACCTCATCTTTATCGTCAAAAACCCTTCTTTTCCGTCCTTCCAAATTTTTCAACAAATAAGAGTTGGAAGGAATTTAAGTATTATTTTTCTAGTGACAGATTTATCTTTGCATAATAACTATCAGGACTCAATAAGCTGTTGTATATTCCATAGTAGGAATAAATTAGTTCAATAAGGAGTCCACATGAAATGACGTTCACCTAAATCACTTTATAGGTTCTGATGATCTAAACTGGCCAGTGGTCTCCTAAATTGTTTGAGAGATTTATTAGATCATAAGGAACTATTGCGTGAGTGATGGTCATGGTCAAATATATAAATTCACCATAGGCACTGACAAGTAAATAAATATAAAGCTAGGGACATTTACGAACGTCGAAAAATAGTGGAGGGACTTAATTGCGGTAATAACAGCGGAAGGGTTCTTTTCTAATATCCACACTTTATTATGGAGCAGGGTTCAATTACAAATATTTGGTGGAGTTATTTGTAATTAAAATATTTAATAATTCTATTTTGTGTGAGATACTAAGTTTAGAATTTTAAATATTTAAAAGCCTAAAAGTGTGGGACCCACTAAGACCTAATTAGACTTAGCATATGATATGGATTGGGGACCTCTCTCTCTATATATATAGAGAGAGGGGCGTTAACTTTTACCCCAACCATAGGAGGAAACGTCACCCTCTCTCCTCCCCCTATCCGTGTGTGTTCTAATCACTTCAAGGTGAGAGGAAAAGAAAACCCTAGGTTTTGGGTTTCTAAAATTCACAATAAAATTCTGCACGTAGAACAAGTCAATTTTGAGGTACTTCGGAGAAGAATTGAAAGTTGACTATTTCTGAAAAAGTTGTAGGGAATTAAATTTCCTATGAAAAGCATATATCATATAGGCGAAAAGAATTAAGGAGCAGGAAGATATAACCATAATACTCCAGCAAAGTTTTTGAGATTTCAGTTTAAGTTATGAGCAGTTTTCTCATCAATTGGAGTGTAAGATCGACGATTCGATCTGGTAGATCTGTTTGCATGATCGTCATCATCTAACAACAAAGTTTTGGAGTTACAGTTCACGCTTCAAAGGTATGATTTCCATCCTTTTTTATTCAGATCCCATTACCAGTTGGACGTTCTATTAGAAATTGGTTAAAGTTTTTAATCCCTTATTTTTCTACTGCATTTTAACTGGTATAATCGATTCCCAACACCACGGCTACCACCTTCATCTTAGATCTAGGGTTTGCTAAAAGGGAATTTTGGCAAAAAACCCCTACTTGAAAAACGTTTTAGGATTTAGCCCAACAAACGTTTTCTTTTAGTCTAAGGCCCAAGGATAACTGACTGAAACCCTCTCGGAGAGGGTTTCACTGAAACCCTCTTCCTATAAATTACACACACTGAAACCCTCTGACTGAAACCCTCTTGGGCCTTAGACTAAAAGAAAACGTTTGTTGGGCTAAATCCTAAAACGTTTTCCAAGTAGGGGTTTTTGGCCAAAATCCCCTTGCTAAAAAAATTTAAAAAAATAAAAATTAAAAATGAAAAAAAAATAAAAAAGGAACCAGATCCCTTCTTTTCTTTCCTTATCTCTTTCTATTCTCTTTCTTTCTCCCTTTCTATTCTCTTCCTCGATCTCTCTTCTATCTCGATTTCTTTCCTCTCTATTCTCTTCCTCGATCTATCTTCTATCTTGATTTCTTTCCCTCTCTATTCTCTTCTTCTCTCTTGATCTTTGGACCTCTCTCTTTGATCTCTCTACTCGCTCTTCTAACTTATGTTGGCGGAGGTGGAGGCGGCAGCGGCGAGATTGGGGTGGAAGTGGAGGTGAATGTTCGTGGTGGTTGTGTGGCGGTGGTGATGGTAATAGTGGTTGTGATGGAGGTGACGGGGTGTAGTTGTTTTGGGTGGGGTAAAAAAAAGAAAAATGAGAACCTCCCCTAATAAAAAAACACCCACCCCCTAATCATTTTGGGATATTTTGGAGAGCCCCCCAACGAACTAGGGAGCCTTAATAACAACAATCTTTATTTAGAAAGGAGGCTAAAATCAAGATTTACTTATTTGGTTACTTTTTAAATAAAAAGGAGGTGAGAAAATTGGGGAGAAAATCATAGAGAAGGAGACAATTTGAGGTAGTTTAAGATGAAATTGTTGATAGAGAATTGGTTTTCGATAAAAATGCTAAAATACCCTCAAAGTTAAGGTTTTCAGGTAAAAATGGACAATTTAATCCTTTATTATTTTTAAGTTAAAAAGAACTTTTATCGGTTAATAAGGTAAAAAGCCTAAAAATGCCATTGTCTTAATTAATAATATAGAAATATAGATATAGATATAAATATAACATAAGTTTTCATTACACCAACCAAACAACAACCGCTTGTCCGGTTGGTTTTATCCCTCCCATAATTTGAGAGGTCTTGGGTTCAAGACTTATTGGCTGTGGAATTACCGTTAAGTTTGTCCCATGCAATGTGTTATATATATGTAGGTAAATATTTCTAAATAAACTGCGCCCATTGTTGGTGGTAGCCTCTCTTGCACTCGTTGGTAGTGGCTTTCTCTGCACTCGTCTTGATAACGATGTTGACGGCAGTTTCTGTATCTATGCCATGTTGTAAATTGGACATTAGTCCCCTCCTACCAAAAAAAAAAACAATTGGATTTCCCATCAATTTGTAAACCATACCAAGCACCTAAATTTGAATTCTCCGCCATTGCAAACTTCAATTCCAATACATACCAAACAACGATGGCTCAACTACTTTGAAAACCAATTGAATTCAGTTAGGGAACTAATTCCAAATCAATTTTGGCGAACCAATCATACCTGAACTAGCACAACTATGTTGGAGGGCGTTTTAGTCTACTTACAAAATTGTGGAGGTTTTTTCTAACCAATTCGACCTAAAGTTCATGGCTGAAAGTTGGAGGCCACCACTTCACGTCTCCTTCTCCTCCACATCTCTATGTCTCCTTCTCCATCTCTTTATCTTTCTTGTACCCGTTGGTGGTGGCTTTCTCTGCACTCGTCTTGGTAACGATGTTGATGACAATTTCTGCGCTTCTGACACGTTCATTAGTGTATCTCTGCCATGTTGTAACTTGGGCAGTAGTCCCCTCCTACCAAAAAAACAATTGGATTTCCCATCAATTTGTAAACCATACCAAGCACCTAAATTTGAATTCTCCGCCATTTCAAACTTCAATTCTAACACATACCAAACAGCGATGGTTCAACTACTTTGAAAACCAATTGAATTCAGTTAGGGAACTAATTCCAAATCAATTCTGGTGAACCAAACATACGCTGAACTAGCTCAACTATGTTGGAGGGCGTTTTAGTCTATTTACAAAATTGTGGAGGTTTTTTCCAACCAATTCGACCTAAAGTTCATAGCTGAAAGTTTGAGCTCGCCTCTTCACGTCTCCTTCGCCTCCACATCTATATGTCTTCTTCTTCATCTCTCTATCTTTTGGGAAACTCAGCAAGATTGGTTGGGGTTATGAAAGAAATTTGAATCGTTGAACATTCTCGCTCTCTCATTTTTTCTGCGTTTTACTTCGCTGTCTGTATCTCTCTCAATCCCTTTCTCTGTCGATGAGCTCGCCAGCCAGCACACGTTTCTTCTGTCGATGAGCTCTGCTACCAAGGCAGGTAAGCTTCTTCATGCTTTTTCTTTCTTCCTCTCTCTAATTTTCTTATTTTTTCCCATTTTAGGGTTTTTATGAGTTTTCTTTGCGGTTTGAAATACATGGTTTAATACAGGGCTTTAATCCATTTTTATGGGGGTTTAGGGAGTTTTGGGTTCAATTGATCCTCTGTGTTTGTTTTAGACTGTTTCAGTTTAGGGGTTTCACATCAAATTCTATTCCAAAGCTCAACTTATGCTACTCACTCTCTAGGGCTTTTAGTAGATTTTATGTGTTTAACCTGGGGATTGATTTTTTCAATGACGGTTTTTATCTTAGGTCTTTTATTATTTTGTTTTTACTACTTTTTCTTTTGGGGTTTGGGTATTCGTAAATTTTATGTGTATGGTGTTATATTTTTGTTCAAATTATTATTCTGTTTTGTGTATTTTTTGTTTACTTCAAATAATTTAGTTGTGCATGAATCAGTTGTGGTGTCGATTTTTGATTTTGAAATATGCCAAAGTTATATGCAGTTTTTTTCACGCATATTCATCATACTAAATGTCATATGCTTTACGTTTGGAATCCAAAAATAAGCTGAAAAGTGTAAACCTGTGATACTCCTTATGTTTTCTCATACGCTTGAATCTTTTTATGGTGTGTTTTGATGCAGAATTTATGTTTCCCAAGGGATTAATGGATCCTTGGAAACATTGAATTTTAGGAAACATAAATTCCTTTGTTTGTTTGGCAGCCATAATGTCGCGTTTGCCCACCGAGAAATCTAGGTCCTGGATATGGAAAACCCATTAATGTTGTTTGTCTCGGAGGGTTCCGAAAACGTAGATAAGTGGGTTCCTCGGAGGGTTTCGAAAATGTAAAATGTGGGACTTTGGAAACCCACTAAATAGCTGGTTTACCCAAAACCCAAAACATGGAAAACAACGACAATCTATATATCTTCTTTTTTTCGTTTTTGTTTTATTTTTAATCTACTTTTTCTTTTGTTCTTTTTTCATTTCTTTTAAGCAAATTAAGTACCCCTGTTTTGGGACCTGAAATTTTATTTCTTTGAGAAATAAATGGCGTTTTAAAAGATAGGTTCATTTCTTTCTTTCATTTGTTTCATTTTTTTTTACTATACAAAGATTACTTCTTTATTATTCCTAATGTTTTTAAGAACACAACTAAAATACAAAAAAATATTTATTATTAATTATATTATTAAATTCTTATGCATTAATTGTAATCATTGTCTAATTTTTTTTTTCACATTTTTAACACAAACCTAAAAAATACTTGAATTTCTTTTTACTGAAAAAACTAGTAAACCAGAGAAAGATACAATGTCAAACAAACAACGTGCAAAGTAAACTCAATACAGAGATAGTGTTAGACAAACAACTTCTTGGTTAATCAGTTTTAGAGTTTTCTCAGAATGGGTCAGAGAAAATCCAATCTAGGATATTTCAGTGCTGCCAAACAGAGCCTAAAAGATTCCTTGGAAACATGAATTCTTGGAAACCATTTTCCACAAATCAAAAAATGAATTTGGTAATCTCTACTATATTTTTTCTTGTTCCACCCTTTTTACTCTCTGCTTACACCTACCAATGCAACCCATGAGCCGACAAGGAATTCCATTAATAACTGACCGTTTTGATCCTTTGGCACAACTCGATGAATTTAGTAGATCCTTTTAGGAGGCCCCAATGACTATAGATCGAACCTATATGATCCAAGGACTTTTTGCAAGAATAATCTCACTATTGTTGTCTAAAATACCAAAAGTACTATCTTAAAATATATTATTTTAAGAATACTGGGAGTACCCTTTGTCATATATAAATTACCAATTTTGCTAAAATATCCCATTTTCATACACAAATTCAACACGCACCAATCTCAGTATGGTTCAATATGTTAAAGTATTAATTATTTAGTTGCATTTTATTTACATCACAATGAAATTCATTGACTAATATATACTCAGTCATATCCAAATTCATTGACCAATCTATATATAAATTACCAATTAGGCTATATTATCAATATACAAAAACGAGGAAGAACACTTCATCAAAACAAAAACGAGGAAGAGCCCACGACCAAGAAATAAAGAAACATAAGGAAAAAAAACCAAGATCAATTTGGGGGTTTCATAAGAAAAAGAAAAAAGAAAAACGAAAACCCCAAGTATTATTCTCGATTTGATCATAACAACTAAGTAGAAGAAGAAAAGAAGAGCAACAATAAGAAGTTAGTTTGTATATTTGGTGGACTATAATGATTGTGGTGCTGCAAATGGTGGTTAACAAAATAAAACTAGGGTTTTGATTTTGCCAATTTATAGTTGCCGAGAGAGAGAGAGAGAGATAGAAAGAGAGAGAACCTTTACGATAGCTATTCAAGTGCGAGAGCTAGTCGAGTACTAAGAGTTGTCATAACAACTTTTAGTAACCTACTATCATGATCATGAACATATCCTTCCCTTCTAGCTAGAACATATGTTATCCTCATTTCCAATGAGCAAGCCACTATAACATTGTGTCTAATATCTCCCTTTTGATTGGGATAAAGGTAATGAAGTCAATTTCCTCGTCAGTGGATAGAATCACTCCCTATAGTAAAGAAAGTTTCAATCGATTACCTTAAAATATTTCATTGGCCAACCGTGTTTATTTCCCCATATCTGGTGAAAAAATTGCACATATTGGCTTCCCCACTTCTAGGCCCAAGCATTTGTATAGCTCGCAACACATTATGAAATTAGTTATTCACTATTTCACATTACCTAATCAGTTCAAGTATTTGATGCCTCTCATTCACGATACCTAGGTGGTTATTTATCTGCATATAAATGTTAAGTCTGCGTGGTAACAAACCCATGCAACAAGACAACTCAACCTAACATCTGTATAACTAAAAATCACTTTTAAACAAAAATCCCTGCAACAACTAATTAATTTTACCCATTTATCTTAACAAACTTGAAAACAAAGGAAACAAAAAAAGGAGACTGTGAAATTAATTAGCAACTACAAATGTTTCCGTCTAACTAAACAAACTAAAACAGTCTTTTGAGAACGTTATAAACACTCATGTCTTAAGTTTACCGTTGGATCAAGATGGAACACCTAATTCAAAGGGAATACAACCTTCTTCCAACCATCCCTTTTAAAAAATATTATGGGATGGTTATGTTCATTCAAAAGTGAGTACAAACTATCCTGCGCAATATGCGGAACAAGGAAAAAGATCAAACATATTCAACCAAACCAACAACATACATGCTACTGTAGGAGACAAATATCATGGATAAAGAAGATACTGTTCCAAAGAATAAGACATTTTTCAACATTTTACAACCACCTGAACCAACTTAACACCATTACCTTGAAGCAGTATAGCGAACTTTTATATCATGTAGCGAGTACTGCTAATTAGGCTATATGATCAACATACAAAAACGAGGAAGAACCCATAGCCAAGAGATCAAGAAACAGAGGGAAAAAAAAAACCAAGATCAATTTGGGGGTTTCATTAGAAAAAGAAAAAAATCAAAACTAAAACCCCAAATGTTATTCTCGATTTGATCATAACAAATAAGTAAAAGAAGAACAGAAGAGCAACAATAAGAAGGTTCAGCTCGTATCTTTGGTGGACTATAATAATTGTGGTGCTACAAATGGTGGTTAACAAAACAAAACTAGGGTTTTGATTTTGCCAGTTTATAGTTGCAGAAAGAAAACCTTTTCGATAGCTATTCAAGTGCGAGAGCCAA